>JAIGNY010004497.1:1797500-1818602 GCA_020152595.1 Chiridota heheva
AATGTTATGTTGCGGCTAAGTTAAAAAAAAGGTTTTGAATGTCGACATATCCAGGGTCGTTAGGGCAAGGGACGGGTGGGGGCGTACCTCCAATGATTTACAAAATGTATACTGACAGTCCGGAAGCATGCCTAATATTAGGAACATTAATAACACACGAGAATATTGAAGTCACACAGCCATATTATTCAGATGTTGCGATAAAATGTCATAGTTTCAAATTTATGTACTTAAAATATTAAAAATCATTGTGTTGAAAAACTTTTGAATTTTCAAAATGGCCGTTTCGCGCCTAAAAGCCTAGCTCTACTGTCTATTTGATCTAATATTTCGAAAACAGCGTGGTTAACATATCAAGTGGGAGTGGAAAAGTTTAAAGTTTCACCTAGCAAAGATAATTTTCCTAGCAAAAATTTTTTTTTTCCCAGACGTATTTCAAATGTGAAATTGTAACATTGCATAAGGCTTTAACGTTAGGATAGAAAAGAATCATGGGGAAATATTACAAAATGGCGGCTTCCATGTTGCAAAATGTTCCCATTAATAGGAACATTTATGTTCCTATTAATAGGCATGCTACCGGACTGTCTGAAAAAATATCTTTTTGTAACATTTATACATTCCGTTTTTGTTATGAATTCGACTGGGTCCTCTCTCCTCAAAAACGTATCTTGTCCCCTGCACCTCCACTCGTGTTACTGTGATACTGCTAGCAAAATATTAGTGGTGAAAATATAATATGATATTATTGAATTTTTTTATGAACCAGTTGCAACTTTCCAATGAAAATATATCATCTGCTGCTTGCCTTTCTCTCATGAAAATTCTTACAAACGCTGGTACTTCCAACGTTATTTCAAACAGACTGTACAAAATAAAGTGATAAAAAGCAAATACTGTACAGCTGAATACACAAATTTCGCTTTAAACATTGGTCAAAAGGAAATGACATCCCAATAAGTTGACTTTCGCCACATCCTTGCAGCCCTGCGAATTCTTTTAATAGGGATGGAGGATGGGGTATTGAATGATTTCTTTCAAGCACTATTTCCATACATTTATAGTTTTTGTTACTCTGGTGCAGAGTTTGTTAAGATGTTTACAAATTTGATTTGTCTGCCTATAGTCTTATGATATCAGAAGGTGTTGCAGTTATTCCTGTGTAAAAACCGGTGGCCTATCTACTCATAAAGAGAAAAATAAGTCGCCGTAGTTCAGAAGAAAAATACGGCAAAAAGTAGGTAAAGCCTACAGGTGCAAAATCTACTTACAATAACACAACATACATACAATGATAATTAATCCATTATGCATATACAAAGGTAAATAAACACTGTCATTGGACATGCCTTCCATTTAAATCCCAAGGTACCACTCTTCCATCTTCGTTTTTCAATAGGTGTAAAAATAACGATAGCTGTAAACTAAAAGATGGATCTGAATTGCGTCCAGATGATTATTCAGATTTGGGCAAAATCCGAACGGTTACATGAAGTAATCCAGAGACGCAGCAGTAGCTGGCGCCGAAAGCATATTGGGGCCAAATTGTGGTATTGTAAATCAAAAGTCAGCCAAAAATTGCTGCTTCTTTTTAGCTCTTCAAAATTTCAATTTAGGCCGAATTTTTGGCCTTTAGTTTGAACCTGGGCGTCAATAGAGCTTAGTAAGGGGGCGCTGAATTAAAGTTTTCCCCCGGGCGCAGGTAGTGCTCGCTACGCCACTGGAAGTAATCACTGTCTCCTAAATTACAGGTTTAATGCAACATGGGATTTAATCCTCTGACCAACTTGTGCTTAGAAGACTTAAACACTTTAAATTATGACCTTTTAAACTTTCAACAATGCTATCCGTAACTCATGGTTAGGAAATCGGAAAACAGCTTTGGTTTTCGTCAAATTGCTGCAATTTTTTCCATTTCTGTCTTTATTATTCTCGCTTTATAGTGGCGAAACAGATTTTGGTTTGAAAATTATGTGATAAATATACGTGCCACCACAGGAATTTAGTAATGCTTACATGACAGTGGATTTTTCCTACTGTTATATCCTACTGCTTTTCACCACAATATCCACAAGTGCCATGCATACATATACAAAAACAAAATTGGTATGATTTCGTTTCTCTCTATCCGAAAAAGAAACCCCCCAGAAAATACAAGGTATAACCACATTTATTTTCTAACATTTTTTTCTAGCAAAATATCTCTTCAATACCATGGTCTTGCACAACGAAATAGTCAAGATCTGGAACTTTTGTCCCCCTCCCCCTTGCCAACACACACACACACACAGAATCGGCGGGTAAATCCGCCCACGAAGGTTAAATATTTGTTATCGCATTGTCCGTTGATGTATTTTGTACACGTATTATATTTTGGACTTATGTGGAGTTAGTAGCACAGGTTGCATTTACCCAATCTTCTCCAAGTTCTGAAGTTAGGGGCATTTTCAGGAGGTGAAATGTGAGTGTGCCCTGGGGGGAGGGGTTGGAATGTGATTTCATACTTGCAATGGAAGGTTATTCCTTGTACGATTAATAGGTTCTGCAATTGGTTGTATGTTCTGGATTTTGTTGTTGTAATTTTCTAGGGCAGTTTTCTTGATTGATAAAAATATACTTTGTATTACCGAACGGACAGTCAATAATCTTGCAAATGGCTCAAAGACGAATTCAAACTGCTCAGGGAACCTGTGTGTACGGCTGATTTAAATTTCAGTATAAAAACGGTGTGGGATAAGGAGGGTTAAACTTGGCGTTGGCCTCACTTTTTTCGGCAACTCCCTCGTTTCCTATATGCCTATAATTGATTTATTTCCTATGTAACACCTAAGAACATATTGCGTGAAAAAAAAAGATATAGAAAGCTTTCAATTTCCTCATTTCTCTATCTGGAAAGTTGTATTCTGTCTTTGAAATATCAGTTTGAATAAGTACGGATCACTTTGTGCTAAATACCTGCACCATACACTTGCGTTCACAGTTGGTTTGTACTCAATTGTTTTCTTAAAAGTGACTGTTTCCTCAAGAACTGCACAATCATTCTTCGTATCATTATTCAGATTGCGAAAAGTCTGGAGATCTTCCCTAAAAGAAGGTCCATATTCAGAAACTTTCAGCCAAAATGTGTTATTGAAGAAGTCGTAAAGCAATCTGTCGGCCATCATATACTCGTTGATTTTCGTAACGTCTTCGTCGTCTATCGGGTGCAATGATTGGTTACGCTGATTTTTTGAAACATACAATATATCATCAAAGTTCCAACATAGTTCCTTTTTCAAGAGAATGAGCGATTCGTCGAAATATTCGTTGATGAGGACTAAATCTAGCTGTTTTGAGAGCTGAAGAATTTTGTCGTGAATTATTGTTTTATTATCAAAACCACTAAAATCCAACCCTAGGTCGTGTATTTGATTATTTCTTGCATAGTGGCGCATATTGTTATGAAATCTATTCCAATGGTATACTGGCTTTGCTAGAAAGTCTTTTAATTTTTCGGTCGAAGATGACGGGACTGCTCTCCCAATATTAAAGAAATAGAATGCGGATATAAATTGCGAAATCGGATCACGAATAATTGTGATATATTTCGTATTTGGAGACATGAATGTTTGCATCAGTTTATGATTAAAAACAATATGAATTGTTGACATGTTGTATGTCGCTGATTGACCCAAGGCTGGGACGAACATTTTCTTAGCGGTGTCTGTGGTCAATTTTTATACCTGACGTGACCATTTTTAAGGTTGTTTCTATCTATCACGAAAGACAAATTTCGGAGGTATCCGTAACGGTTGAGGACAGACTGAAGAGTTGTGCTCCCGGTCTTGTGCGTCTTGATGAACATAACATTACCCAGAGCGGTTTGGCATGTACGTCCTCGGTCATTTGCATTGGGTTTAGGCGTTAGCATGTACGGCTTCATCTTCGGAGAAAGAACGTGTGCATAACTCCTAGTAATACAAAAAAAAAAAAAAAAAAGAGTTTCAAGAATTCATAGATTAAGGACATGTGAGATAGTCTCAGTGCGAATCAGATTTCAGATAGAACTCTTCCATTGCTTCAAAGTGGTTTTAAATCTTGTAAACAGCAAATTCGATTAAAAGCTGTTCAAATAATCAATTTCTTATTTTTAGGTGTTTAATAGCATCCAAATACGGTATGAACGAGTATAACATTTTATTTACTAGTGTACATCAAAAGCAGCTGCAGTTTTTTTTATCAGTAATCTTATGATATTAGTGATTCGTCCGAACAATATCCAGATGTATAGAAGACACTCATAATTTTAACGACTGAAATTTAGTTCGGAAATCAATACAACTGAGCTGAGGTTTTTAATCTGTCTTTCTGATTACATGCCGCAAATGTTGCAACTGTTAAAAGTTCCTCAAAAGTTTTTCAGTCACAACAACAAAACCAGAATACTATTCAGAATTCATTTTTCAACATGAAATACACATGCCCTGCTCCTCTGCACCTCAATACCTTGGGGGTCTATATTGATATGTAACAATTTCTATATTGGTGAAATGAGTGTTACATATTTGAATATCAATTATGCTATGGTTGAAAAAAGTTTGTTCAATCCTTAATGTAATGTAAGCCTATACTATAAGACTATGAGTAGTATAGTAAGTTGATTGTGCGGACTCCTAATTAATGTAACTAAAATTTACTGTTTGAAATTTAAGAGACATTTAAACAGAAGATCAGCGCTAATTGGCATGAGTGCTGATCTCCTGATTACTGTATCTAAAATCTAACAGTACATTTTAGTTGGATTAATCAGGAGATCAGTACAATCAATTTACTCTACTATTCTGGCTGGAAAAACAGAGAAAAGATTAGCAAGGCTTCTATTTCTTACTAAACATTGTTTTAAGCCATATTTCCCTGGCAAGTATAAATAATACGATAATCAGTTGCTTGATCTGTTTTTATTATCAATTTTGAATGTTTTGTTTTTCTTAGTACACCAGCAATTTGATCTCGGTGTCCGCAACAGAAATAACATCATTTTCTTGCAAGCAGTTTTGCAATGAATCTCTGTCTTTACAATAGAATAGAGGAAGCCCATTTTATTTGCTCTCTGAAATCTTTCAGGACTGAATTGTACTTTTGTACTCTGGTTTGTATACCAACCACTTCACGTGATGCAATGTAAATACCATATTCATGTATAAAAAACAAGTATTATATAACGCCAAATTGCAGATAGCTTAGAACATAGTGAGTAGGATAGCAAATCATGAAATTAGGAGTTCAAGTAGGAAATTTTGAAAGATGCCAAAAAGCTGGCATGAAAATCTTCTCCAGAACCAGCGATAAGGGCATACAAAGCCAAATCAATGGTGCGCGCGCGCGCGCGGCTAACCATAGGCAAAAACCCGGGAGAAAGCCGCCAGCACTGATCTGATCTCTCCTCAGGGCAGAGATTTTGCACTTTTTTTTATACTTCACATCTCATTCTGGCGATTTATCCATTACTTCAAACATGGAGATACTCTTTGGGATAGTATCTCCATACTTCAAATAATAGTCTAAAGAGTTTTTCTTTTTTATAATAAAACTAAATGGCTGGATCAAATAGAATTAAAAAATTGATAGTATTGATGATAAATTTATCAATGATGTTACACAAGATTTTATAAACAAGAAAATGACATCAAGTTAATTGTGGGAGAAGTTTTTCAAGCTTACTACAGATAAAGATGAAGCTTTAGAAAAATTAAAAAAGATAATTACTAAATCATCACGACCCCGAAGATATTTTCTAGCCTTCTTTATTCGCAGAGGCGAAGGTTGCTAAGGCTGCTACTGTTAACAATGTAATAACTTTAATTAAAATTAAATCGAGGAATACAAATTATAGAGAATTAGTTTTTTTCTTATAAGGGGAAATCCAAAAATAATGGGTTAATTTGTCCATAATTAAATGGCAAATTGATTTTCTCCAAAACCATTGAGAATTTTTTTAGAGAGAATAGACAAAAGTTTAAAGACGCTCTGTCTAAACAATATGATGAAATAGCAGCATTTAAAACACTAAGAATCAACTCCTGAAACAATGATTAAACTTATAAAAGATATTAAGGAAAGATAAGAATATATTTTTAAACAGTCTGGCAGTATAATTCTTGATATCAAAAATATCATATGAAGAAAGCGCCCCTTGAAACATGGACGGGATGAAACTGCCAGTGTCATTTTCATCCCATTCGAAGACACTATCTCAACGAGTTGAAAAGGTATTACGCAATTATTTGGCCACACAGATAGTTGAGACAACTGAACACAAAAGGCTGTAATTTTATAAAACCTTAATATTTGAACATCACCACAACTGGTTATCAAAGGCCGTGGACATTGACTTGGTTGTCGATGTTATGTCTGTCCGTACGTCGTACCTTTGTTCTCGTCCGGGTCGTATTAAGCGTTTCAAGATAGCATTTGTACTATCATAACCGAATACGCAGGCGACGACCCCGTCATTGTAATTGTGTGTTCAACTCTCTCTCTCATCTAGGAGTTCTTACTTGGATCATTTATACCCTGAAAACTGGTTTAATTATTTCATTTGGTGCAGAAATTGTAAATATATCCCCATTTTCAACAACGTAATTCTGAGCGACTTCCAAAATCTTGCCAAACCATAAGCGTAACCTCCTCTCCCTTGACACTATTTTGATAAACAATCATGCGTTTAACGCCATTTCCAGTTATCAGTACAATATACGCGTAAGGACTCTTTGTGTCTAGGGGTGAGGAGTTATACGCTATCGAGCATACTTATGTAAAGCAAACACGTGCAGTGCGAAAAAGATTTTCCAAAGATAATTAATTTACGTGGACATACGAAATATAGCGTCAATTTCGATGTTCAAAGGTTGAATCTTCTAATAATTTGTCCAAATAAAACAAATTTCAAATATTTCACACCTTTAGGGGGTAAATTTTGTTAAAACGCGAGGTGGAATAATTTGAAAATAAACTGGAAATTGCAAACCGCCACATGCGGTTGCTGAAATGCCACAGGCACAGAAAATCAGGATGAAGTTCTGTTCAAGGGGCGAGTTCTGTAACGTCTATATAAATGTTGAACAATTGAAACCAAAATATGGTTCAAAATTTATTCCAACCCAAAAATTTATACATGATAAAAATGTGCATTAAATATCCAAAATAAAGATAATAAATGTGTTCTTTGGTCAATTCTGGCACATCATTATATGGTAGAGATGAAAAAAGTTACGAGTCTTTAACTACAAAAAACATGAACACAAAATAAAAATATCCAATGATATCCAAAATAAAATTGATTACAAGTCATCATATAATATTTTTTGAAGGCGGTATCAATATCAGCAAAAGTTTGTTAGGCGTGAGCCTTTTTTTGGAATCTAAATAATTTAAATAATCGGGATATTCTGTTCTTTATCTGCTCCATTCATTTCTTGCTTTGGTTAAGTGTTTTAATGTTAAATCAAAGAGCTTCTACACCTGGAGATCTGACGGTCGTAAAACGTTTGAAGCAATGGTGTAGCCGCCGTCGTAAAACTCCCTAAATCACTTATCGGAGGTCGTGCGCTTTGACACCGCTCTAGTGGAGCTGGCCCGATTACGTAATAGGTGTAACAACTTGTGTGTAACGCATTGTATATACACAGTATATATATACTGAGTTTGTCCAGCTGTTGTAAACTCTGTACTGTTAGATAGGTCAACTTTTCTTGGCAGTTTGTGGTGCTAAAGTGTACAATATTCAGGCTTACGGAAAAGAAAAGAAGGTTTTATCTTGACTTACTATATTACATGTACCCAGGCAAATGTCTTTTACCAATTTTCAACAAAATATTTAAAAATCAGTACATTTTGGGAAAATTTGCCTCCTGTTCCCACTTTTTTTGATAAGAGGCCCAACCCCACTTTCTTTCACACACTTTCCAAATGAGGATTACGGCCCTAGCTGGTACTTGCCAAACAGTATGTAGGCCTAACGTTACTCGCTGTGAGTACTCACTCTGACATTGACAAATTCCGAGCCAGATTTGTTCACGGGGGTGGTGGGGAATGAAGCAAGAGCAAAGGGTTGTTGTCAAACACAAGTGAGGACCAGGTACTCACCCTGTGATATTTACCTACTACAATGAGTCACCCTATGAGACATTTACCCACTACGGGGAGTACCCACTCTTGATATTGATCAAATCCGACTTGTTAACGGGGGTGGGGAATGAAGTGCAATGGGCTTTTATCAAACACAGGAGGCCAGGTACCCACTCTGTGTGACGTTTACCCACTACAAGCAGTACCCACCCTATGTGACATTTGCCCACGACAATAAGTACTCGCCATACTGCATGTGATATTTACCCACTGCAGCGAGTACCAACTCTGACATTGACCAACTCCTACTTGTTCATTGAGGTGAGGAATGAAGCATTTGATGAACTCTAGAGAGGACCAGGCCAATGGGCGGGATACCTTAGTCCCCCTCGAATTCAGGCCCCTGAAAGCTCTATTTGTTTGGTGGTCTTGGGAAAGTGACTGCATGGAATTCAGGATTCTGTGAAATTTTGCCTTAAAGGCCTTACCTCATAGCCCTGAAGGACAACAGTATATACCAGCTAGGTATAAATTTACAAGTCATTATTAATCCCCACCCCCTACCAACACCAAAAAGGACAATAGAAAGAAAAACCAGTGGTCAAACAAGTTTTATTGAAATAGATCAACTTCTGCAAAAAATATGAAGAATACTCAAGTATCAAGATTGATCTCCATAAATGCAAAATAAACGATTATGAATTTTGCAGCACTTCTTACCAGGAAAAATAGAAACTAATCATTCCAAAGGTAGCCAATTATGATATGCATTTCACCCACAAACCAATCATGTTAAGTGTTACAAAGAAAGACTAAACATAAGCAGAGTAAAATGTGTTAATACATTTTCAAAAACATTTTCAAATACATCATATAATTGACACACAACATAAGTTTGTTGTAAATGAGACTGATATTTTCTCATAATTAATATCTTTCCAATTCTGTAGTGAACAGAAGAAAATAGATTAAAGAAAAATTACTGTTGAGCCTGTAGCTGAATTCTAAGTTGTTGAAGACCTTAAATACCTACTTTTTCCTGGGATATAGTGCATTATAACTCTTCCTGTCTCTCTTCGAAGCTTCTCAACCTCAACTTCATAATATCATACTTGAAACAATGAAAGTGTGGACTCTCATTTATTTATAGCATATAGCATTTATACAGTACTAGTTGTTCTGCAAATGTTAATAAAACCTTATAGTGTTTACATTTCCAAAGGCCCCTACTAGCATCACCAACCAAATCAAATCAAGTTCTGTTGTGCCTTTGTTGTGTGTAATCGGATTTCCCTTTTGATTTACCTTGAGTTTATCTGTAAATATTCATCTTTTTCTACATTACCATACTGATAACATTTGCTGTAAAATCTGAACAGCTTAAGACTAATAGCCAAATCAGATATTTTCTGTGAAATCGGTTGAAGTAAATTTCCATAAAACTTCTCTATCAAATTAAAAACGAACAAGTGTAAAGATTCGAGACACAATTTACCTTTCTAAAATGGTGAATGCCAATAAACTTATATATAAACCTTATATTACACTCTTGCATTTATCATTTAACTTTCCTTTTTCTATAAGAATCAACAAGACACACATAAGTTAACTATTAATGTGCAGTAAATATTTAGCACAAGACACTGCATAATACTTAATAGAACTGCCTTACAATTAACAAAATAACATACCAAAAGCAAGAAAAGCATAAGCAAAAGCCATACCATCAATATGTAATTTTTTTGTTTTTTTTTGCTCGCCCATAGTCAAGTTTTTGTGAATGCAATAATTCAACACTTTCAGTGATGATTTACATACATAATGGGGTTGATGTTGTCTCATTTTGTCAACCCCAAGATATTTGCACATAGACTACTAATCCAATCAATAATGGCTGAGGAAGTGGTGTTATAAGTATGAAGTACAATAAGCATCAGGATGTCAAGCAAATTTCTCAAAACCAGATTCCCTCTGTAACTGTAGATAGCCTACTTAGTATGATAACAAAATCTGTCAGATTTGTATAAACATCAGATCTATAATGATAGTGGGTAAATAATTTACAGAAGGGCTAATGCAGTTCATCTGATATTAGGCCTATCTGATATTTGACCACCTTTTCCTGTTTGGCAAAGGCTCGTCACTTATTTCTGCTTCACTTGGTTGACTGGCAGTTATATTGCTTTTTATTGCCCCAATTTCTACCTGCAACATTGGTTTAGCATGTGAAGTCCAAACTGCTCCATTGTTGGGTTGTCATGGGAACCTCTGGCCCCAAGCTGTTTAACAAAGAACTCTTCAATGGGTTCCTGGTTGAACTTGCCGCTTTGTACATATGTCTTATCTTCTACTTGCAGCAATTCCTTTGTAATTTCAACAAATGAGTTCACTGTGAAAGAAAAAGAGAACAGCAACTGTTGTAATTGAATTTTCAATGCTGATTTCTTTAAAAAAAACAGTATATAAAACCTGTGACATTGATGTGAAAAAAACAATGAGTTTTTTCTTTTATTTATTTATTCTATACTTTATTATTACTATTATTTATTATTTGCGGGGAGGGGAGGAGGAAGGGGGAGGAGGAAGGAAGAATGTGATTTTTTCAAATTCAAATGATTTTTCTTCATTTTTATACAACTCAACATTGTTAATGATGGAAAAGGTCCAAGTTAGTAAATTACCTGTGATTCAAAGAAGGTCGAAGGAGCAATCAGATGTTGAATAGAACACAACATAGTAGAGTGTGTGGTTCAGTCTATATCACACACAGAACCTTTTCTACGGCACACTCTAAAACTGAGGTATTATGCTTATCAAAGGTGTCCGAACAGCAGGTGTGCAAACAGCAGAAGGCTTTCAAACAGCAGAAGGCATCCAAACAGCAGAAGGCATCCAAACAGCAGAAGGCATCCAAACAGCAGAAGGCATCCAAATAGCAGAAGGCATCCAGACAGCAGAAGGCTTCCAAACAGCAGAAGGCATCCAAACAGCAGAAGGCATCCAAACAGCAGAAGGCATCCAAACAGCAGAAGGCATCCAAACAGCAGAAGGCATCCAAACAGCAGAAGGCATCCAAACAGCAGAAGGTATTCAAACAGCAGAAGGCATCCAAACAGCAGAAGGCATCTAAACAGCAAAAGGCACCCAAACAGCAGAAGGTATTCAAACAGCAGAAGGCATCCAAACAGCAGAAGGCATCTAAACAGCAAAAGGCACCCAAACAGCAGAAGGCATCCAAACAGCAGAAGGCATCCAAACAGCAAAATGCATCCAAACAGCAGAAGGCATCCAAACAGCAGAAGGCATCTAGAGGCATTCATTTTTTTAAACAAAATAATATTTAACACACCTGTTACGTGAAATCCTTCTGAGGTGACGCGGCTTATGTACCTCTGATTCTCCTTCTTACTGATACCAACAGCTCCTGATCTCTGCTTGCCATTCTGACAAAAAGCTAAGAAAGTCCTTCACCAACCACTGAAATTAAAACAAAAGGGAGTCATATATCAAAATAAGTCATTCTAAATGCTACAGAAAGTGTTTATAACAAGTACCAGTAGAAGTAAGTATTGGCTACACATATTCAAATTTATTATCAGTTTGAAACAAACCCTGTAAGCATATTAGCATAGCACAGAAAATGCTTTCTAGCACTGAATTTTTCACCTGGAATTCTTCTGAGACACAGCACCTTGTTAGTTTTAAGAAAATACATTTAAATTAAAGACTTCCAGGAATTGAAAATCCCTTTTTAAAGAAAATATCAATTTTCCAAATAATGATATGCCACCAATCCTACAAAAGAGTGTTAATACACTCAAGGGGTGATCTTTAAATCCCCCTGCCCATGCTGCAACCAACAAATGTCCTGAAAGCTTATGATTGGATATCATTTTAGTAAACATACACATCAAAGTGAATATAAAGCTACACAAAAAATGCTTACCTCAAGCCTTCCACCTTATGCTCTTTAAATTTCATTCTGCAGAGATGACGAAGAGACCTCAAAATGAGATAATACATTTCCATCTGAAATAAAGAAAATAATGAGGCAAAATACTAAACGATTTATCATCTTTACAGTATGTACAAATTCTGTGCGTACAGAGTGGTATGAGTAATTAGTAATGGCCAGAAACTTAGTTTATCATATGATTTACTAACATGATAACTACTGCAATATCTTTTGTACAAATGATTACACAGATCAAATGATCACAAACGATTATAGAGTATCTCTAAGCAAATGCTGTACATACATGTACATGAAAATTTATAACTTGTAAATGGCTTCTACAGTTAAAATGCATTGCTAACTTAAAGTAATAACAGTTGATATTGACAATTGAAACTCAATAAGATGGCCAGGGATTTAAATGCACAAGTTCACACAAGAGTCTCCTTTGAATGATGAATCTGAAATGCGACAGCATTTTTATAAAGTGCTTTTTCTTCATTCAACTTTTTTTTCAATTCACCACTATTTTTCCACTTTTTTGTATGATGATTAAGACCCACTTGATCAAATTAAAACAAATCACCCTGGTGGGAAAATTTGGGAGGAACTTTAGAAGCAGGTTCTCTCGAAAAATTATCAGACTCATGAACTTCAGAGGTGAATGATGTAATCGTATCAATTGTTAAAAAACCGTTTGTGTAATCTTATGGCTCCCATGCAGTATCCCCGGCTTCAGTAGCATTTAAGTCGCATGGCCCAGCATTGTACTAATCCTAATAAAAGAACGATGCATATTCATGAAGAAAGAAATTATTATGTATGTTTAAACTATGGCATATCCCTGCCGGCTGGGCAGCAAAGTTGCAAGGCCGCCAGCTGTACTAAGCTAGCTTAACTATAAAATGATTTTTATTTTTTTATGTATCAATTATAATAAAGTTTGTTTGTTTGTTTGATGAGGTCTTAACGGCACCACGACAACGAAGGTCAAATTGTGCCTGAGAGGTCAGATCATTTAGAGGTAGTAAGGAAAGAGACCAGGGGAAGAATGAGAGAAATTCAAGAACAAAAGCCAGAAAGCTGTGATCGAGAGAGGAGGTGCATGGGTAAAACTAACTAGACATCAATGATGTTATAGCTCAACCCATTACAATGCAAGAAGAATTGATTGCTTTCAGTGATTTTTTTTTGTCATATGTACTTTTATGATGTTTTTAAAGTTTGATTTGAGGTGCATTCCATTTGTGGGCAATTATTCATCATGTTAAAAATTCAAGAGTTTCAACTTTCCTGTATGAGTTGTATTCAGTTTGTTTGTTTGGGTGTAATGGCACCTTAACAGTCAGGTCATATGTGCCAAACGAGGTTAGTTGTGAATGACTGTCAGATTGGTTCTCAGTAATGACTTAGTTTTGCGGTGGGTGCGATGAGGTTCATGTTATAGCGATGTCTGAAAAATTATGCTTCTAACAAAAGCTATGTGACATTCAATGCATGGTGCCATCATGTCTCACTTGATTAATGACGTTGGCGAGGTCATAGGTAAATTCCACCACAACATATAGTTAGAAAATACATTTTGCAAACATAACAAAAGTTTAACATTTACACATTAATCTTCATAAATGTTAGATTAATTTCATTTGGCCGGTACTGAAAAAGATTACTAACCAAACATGTTTCAAAACGGCCAAATATGTTATAATTAGCCAGTAATCGGCCAAACTAGCAGCTAAGGTTGTGACAGTTAGCATTTTATCATAAATGTACAGCTGTCACCATTACGGTCCATAACCGTTTTAACCGTAAAGCCAGTTGTCATAAGTGGACGCCCTTTTAACGCAAGTATAAAGCGAAATCTTCGCCAGGTTCTTAACAATTATCTACCTACTGTGGTGTAGCGGTTATCATACATGTCTAAAGACCACGAGGTCCTGGGTTCAAGCCTGGGTTGGGTAGACACGCCAGTGCACCACAACTGGTTATCAAAGCCGTGGACATTGACTTGGTTGTTGATGTTATGTCTGTCCGTACGTCGTACCTGTGTTTTCGTCCGGATCGTATTAAGCGTTTCATGATAGCATTGTTACTATCATAAGCGATTACGCAGGTGACAACCCCGTCATTGTAAATGTGCGTTTACTCGTCGTCGTCGGTTCTTATTAATAGACCTTCCATAGCAACCCATGCTAATCCACCACTTGAAAGACGCTACCGTTATATTCACTATGTAATGTGCAAACATGCACTTCCTGCTTCTCGTATGAGTGTGTGAAAGTCAAGTTGACATGTACGATCGTTACTTAAATATTGATATCTGGTGTTTTTATTCTTACATAATTAGTTCTTAAATAGATAAATTATTACCCCGATAAAAAATCATATATTTCATGTACTTACTTTGTCAAATACTGTTAAAAAATCTTGTTTAATGAGGAACGAAACATAACATAGAAATCATGCTGCCAAATTTGTTTGTGACTTCAAAAGAAACATACATATGAAATATAATGGAATTTCGTTTTAAAGTTATGCCCCTAATTGTGTTTCATTTGACTTTTTACCATAATTGATGAAGAAATTACTGTTTTCCCCCTTGAACTTAAACAAAAAATCTTCGTATTTCCAAACATCCACGTGGAAATAATTTATTTAAAACGACCTACCTGTGGAGGAGGGGAAGGGTGGGGGAGGGGAGGGTGGAGGAGGTGGAGGGGAGGGGGAGGGGGGAGGTGGAGGGGAGGGTGGAGGGGGAGAATGGGAGGTAGGGTGGAATGGGAGGGTGGAGCAGGAGGGTGGAGGGTAGGGTGAAATGGGAGGGTGAAACGGGAGGGTGAAGGGAGAGGGTGGAGGGGGAGGATGGGGGGTTGGGGGGAGGGGAAGGGAAGGGAAGGGAGAAGCAGGAGGGTGGAGGGAGAGGGTGGAGGGGGAGGGTGGAGTGAGGGGTGGGAGGGAGGGTGGAGTGGGAGGGTGGAGGGGAGGGTGGAGGGGGAGGGGGGAGGGGAGGTGGAGGGGGAGGGGGAGGGGGGGAGGGTGGAGGGGAGGGAGGGTGGAGGGGAGGGATGGTGGAGGGGGAGGGTGGAGGGGAGGGGGGGGTGAGGGGAGGGTGGAAGGGGAGGGGAGGGGAGGGTGGAGGGGGAGGGTGGAGGGGAGGGTGGAAGGAGGGGAGGGGGGAGGGTGGAGGGGAGGGTGGAAGGGGAGGGGGGAGGAGGGGGGAGGGGGGAGGTGGATCGGGAGGGTGGATCGGGAGGGTGGATCGGGAGGGAGGGTGGAGCGAGGAGAGTGGAGGGGAGGGTGGAGTGGGAGGGTGGAGGGGAGGGAGGGGAGGAGGGTGGAGGGGAGGGTGGAAGGGGGGGGTGGGAGGGTGGAGGGGAGGGTGGGGGGAGGGTGGAGGGGGAGGGTGGAGGGGGGGGTGGAAGGGGAGGGTGGAGGGGGGAGGGGAGGTGGAGGGGGGAGGTGGAGGGGAGGATGGATCGGGAGGGAGGGTGGAGTGGGAGGTGGGAGGGTGGAGGGGGAGGGTGGAGGGGGAGGGTGGAGGGGAGGGTGGGGGGGAGGGTGGAGGGGAGGGTGGAGGAGGAGGGTGGGGGAGGGGGAGGTGGAGGGGAGGTGGAGGGGAGGGGAGGGGAGGGGGGAGGGGGGGAGGGGAGGTGGAGGGGAGGGTGGAGGGTAGAGGGTGGAGGGGGGAGGGTGGAGGGGAGGGTGAGAGGAGGGGGAGGGCAAGGGGAGGGGAGAAACAGCGTTGGGCAGAGGCGGTTGTGGCTACAGGAAATGGGATGGTAAATTTGTCCAACGTATCTATTTTTATAGGTATTTTTGTCCCCAGTAGGCAAATAGACTAAAATATTGATGGATCAATAGCTAAATACAAGTGTAACTGCCACGGTCCTGTGGAGAACGAATTTTATTTATACAACAGGAGACAAAGAAAATTGTTAAATAGGGTAGAGAGGGGAATACCCCTATTCAGGAGTATTCCTTCATAATGGCGGGGGGAACACAGAGGGTAGGCCTATAAATGTTGTATTCATATATCGTTTTGTCAGTTTGTAGTAGTTGCTGCTGTAGGATATTGTGTAACTCTTTCTGGGACGTACAACATAAACTTCAAAATTATCATGCTACGTCGGAGTTCTTATCACATATGGGGACAGGCTTAACGCACCACACCCTAACACACATCTGAGGCTAACATGTTTTTAAAACACATTTTTATTTAAATATTGGGTATATAGTGGTGGCCAGGGGCAGGGAAGACTTTCCAATAATTACGGCCCTTAGTGTTTGATAATGGTAATCCCAGGGTCATACAAGCAAGAATATGTCTCTTTGATTTAGGTAAACAATTTGAATAGAAGAAAATCTTTTGATTCCTATGCCAGACATGACAGTATCTGGAAATGCGAGGAACAAGAAGTAAATTTTTTAAAAATCGTGCAGAACGAAAAAGAAGGTTATTAAAATAAACATAAAGCAAATGAAAAATAAGAAACTACTGTTGCATGCTTAACAGTAAAGAAATAAAATAGATAATACAAGGATAAAATATACTTATCTCACTAAAAAGAAAGAAACGAGAGAAAATACTTAATACTTCTTTTTAAAAAAATAACGCACCTGATTTCATGGCCCTCGGTATTGCAAACTTAGGGCTGGGTATATGCAGCATACTACCTCTTTTATTTCAGAATAGTGACAGTTGAAAAAATATGCTTCTAACAAAAGTTGTAAGTCGTTTTGTAGTAATTTTAATGTAGGAGTTAATGGAGGTTTCACTATGTAACGGTCGATTACCGACGTTATCGGAGAGCAAAGGTCACTTTGAGTGCAGTATATTCTGCAACAATACATTTTAAAACAAAATTACGAACATTAGCAACCATCTACATGTATTTAAAAAAATATGTTAGGCTATGACGTTTGCATGTTTGATTTTTTCTGCATAGAACTTCCAATTTGTTTAGTTTTAGTTTGCTATGGAAAAAGCGTACTGCCGTGATTCCGGGATACATATTCCCCTACTTTTAGGTATAGGCCTATAGAATAAAAAATAAAAAAATACACAATTGGGGAAGGGGGGGAGGGGGAAGGGGATTTGTTTGACTTTCAATCTGCATTCAGACCCCAAGTTTGATAAGAATCCGGGCAAGCTCCTTCACGTTGAAGATGTGAATTTACGGCCCTGAAGTGTCAACGATTCATTGTATGAAAATGCTTTTCTATTCATCGCGGAGCTATAAACTAAGTTTATAGCTCCATGATCTCATCCACCTCATGCCATCTCAGAATTCAATTGTCTTATCAGGTGGCGGAGCGTTCAAAATATTGGGGATTTAATGAGATAAGGTGACATGTGATACGTTCACTGAAGATTATTAGGCTGAAGCCCGCACATCCCCTTCCCAGCCCGCTGCCTCTGTCGATTTCAAGTCATTGATGATAGGACCTAAATAAAAACCTGATATGAACGCATAATGTAAGTTTCGCGTAACTAGCATGGCTACTTTAATATGAAATTAAAATTGGTTCTTCCCGTTTTTCTGTTTGTTCAAACTTTAGGAAACACTGAAATATAATACTTAACATTCATCCTATCCATGTAATGATAATCATCGATTACGTGTAATTCCCTTGATGTCGCTACTGCTGCGAGAAAATCTGGGTCACTGCCAAAATGCGTTTAGAGCAGTGATGCGGTCTAATTTTTGCACAGTAGTATAATTTAGTGCACTTGGCATAGCTTTTGAATGATTTAGCCAATGTATTTTCACCCAAATCAGCACTAATGGGGCTGTTATATAGCAATAAATATTCAAGTGTTTGAAGTTTTTTCCCCAAAAACCGAGAATGATTGTTTGTTGTCCTGTAAGTACTCATGTTAAGAGACGCTATAGCGACCACGTGTGACTTCCGCAACTGGGGATGACAGATCACACGGCGTGAGAATATTACTGAGTTTTGAGCATGAGCAGGCTATTACCGCATTACTTTATGACAACACGTGCTGATTTTGTGATTCGTAATCAAGCAACAACTCCCTAGTAATCCGGTCGTAAAAAAACAATAACAATACCCAGGCAAACATTTAATCCGTCCGTAAAAATACAATTATTAGTTTGAAATATTTGTTACTCTTTGAAGTAAATAATAAAAGACAAATTAATCTGTAATTTTATCACAATTGATGTGAAACGAGAATTTCTTTAAAGTTTTCACTACTGTACATTAGAACTCTTAAAAGCTGGGATACTTTCAACGATAGGCCAAAGGACATCGTTGTGTATGAATTTTGATTTCTTTGCATCGCTACCGTGGTTTGATTCATGACTTGTGTGTTTCTAACTTTAACGCAAATTCTTCTGGGCCAACTTTAGGAATAGGTAGATTGGAAAAGAATTAAAGTTGTTGTTCCATATTTCATAGAAAGAAGGGCGGGCCCAAATTTCCTAGCGTACTGTTTTTACTAAGAGGGGGAAATAAATTTACTGGATGGCTACGGCTTAATTGTCTGGGGCTCACATTTCCTAGGGAAATAAGAGCCGGAGGCCAACATTTACTAGGGGTAGAATTTACTTTTTACACCGATCAGTGGTTGGGTGATGTGTATTGTGATTTGATAATTATGATATAGGTTGGAAATTTCTGTGTGTATTTGACGGGTTATGGCACGAGTGCTAGCCTGGGCCTAGCGCCTTCCTCATGAGCACAAGCTAGCTACATTCCATGCATCCCATCCCAAGTACCGTGAAAATAATTAGTGATATGCATAACGCCCCGGGTGAAAAATGTGAAGGCAATGACATAGCGGGTAAAGATTGAAATGATAAGGTTGGTTAGATGGTTTCGTGAATTTATGCGAACTTGAAAAAACAAACATAAAATTGAATTAACATTCGTTTGCTATCGCAGCATGATTTCCTAAAACGGTTAAACGTCACAACCTTATTAGCAGCCCTGGATGCCCCATTGAATACTACCGTGCCCAGCGGATGATTCTTCCACGTGTCCACGAAAAACTTATAGGTTTGAAACAAAACTTTTATTTCTGGCAATCTACGCCCATACGGCAATTACGGTTTACGCAATGCCGTTGCGTTCACCAACCCAACAAAACTTTATCCTTAACGTTAGTGGATTGAAGTATAACACTCTAGCCCCATGATGCAAATGTAGCACAAAACTTACTGACACTTGAGACTTACTATAACGACAAGCGAAAATGATCAAACAACAACTTCACACGTTATCTTCTAGGCTATGTCATAACCTATCATACAACTCGGTAATCCAATCCGATACAGCGTGACCTAAATAAGATTACGAGAATTTGTATATTCATAGCAGAATGTCCGGAATTTGATTGGAAAATACTGCGATATGATTAAACATATATGTCCATACAAGGAACTAATAAACATGCGTGTATACCAACTGACCAATACCATGGCCCGGAGCGGTACCGTACGAAACGCGAATAGATAGAGCTTTTTTAGCGAAATTACATAAAATCTTATACTTTGTTAAAACCTTCGAGAGCTCTAATTAAAAAATACATGGAATATCTCTGTAACGAAATACAAGCTTAAATTTAGATACAAAAATCTCGCTTGAGCCAGAATCTCAAGAGCAAAACTGTAAAAACCTAGGAGGAGATGCATTTTTAAGCAAAAGTTAGTACAGGCACATATGAGAGGTCACGTACGATTTGATAATCTCCACTCATACACTCTGTAAAATGGGTGGAGCTAAAAATAGCACTGCCAGTGTACCAGTGGGGCCTAGCATCAGTACCACTTTCTTGACCTTCGATTTTAATCTTATTTCTACTATTTTAAGAACCCAATTATTGATTAATTTTTAAGCGTTTTTCAATATAACCCTGGATAAAAAGTAGTTGCCATGAAACAACCTGAAAATCTGACCAAAGTCGATTTTCGTTTGGAGAACATTGCACGCACACATACTAGCGCTGTCAAGTGCATAAGAAGGTAAACAAACCAACTTGACCCAGCGTCATTAGCAGGAACCTGCAGGAAATAACTTAAAAGAACACAATTTAAACAAGCTATTTTCCCAAATTTGCTTAAATTAAGCGCCATAAATGTCTGCCGATAATATCAAGATAACTTACGGTAAAAATCCGATCGATTCCGGGTTTTCAGTACTAACGACTTGCTCTACAACTGCACGACTTTCATTGAGAAACTACGGCAAATGACACACTGCGCGGCTGTATAACATGGTCAGGTCACTTGCAAAATTACCCAGA
The DNA here is from genome assembly GCA_020152595.1 of Chiridota heheva. Taxonomy (NCBI): domain Eukaryota; kingdom Metazoa; phylum Echinodermata; class Holothuroidea; order Apodida; family Chiridotidae; genus Chiridota; species Chiridota heheva. The sequence continues at coordinate 1,817,831 of JAIGNY010004497.1, forward strand.
GTATAGTAATAGCGTCATTTGCTAAACGCTCCCTAAGCGCTCTCAGCGGCTACACACATTGCTTCAAGGGACTTTTATGGGGCCCATGGGATCCTCGTCTCCATCATCCGTCCGTTGAAATTCGTGGCGGGGTTTTGTCAGTTTTTCTTTGCCGGAAGCTCGTTTCTGACAAGTCAGATCTCCATGTGTAGAAGCTCCTTGGGCAAACATACCAATCATACTGCAAGATCAAAGACAAAAATACTTGGGATGTGATAGACACTGCAATTTTAATGCCCAAAGTAGGATGATGATTTTTGGCTCTTTGCCTCATTATCATTTCATTAGCTCATTGCAAATCCCTTCAAGGGTATTAGGATTGCCTTTTTCTTGCCTCAAAAAACACAACATGGGTGTAGCAAGGAGAGTCCTTCTAGCCATGACCTTTTTTTCTTTTTTGCTCTTCAATAAAATTTAGCCTCTGGGACAATTTTAAGACCACTAATCTGATACAAATTTAAAAGATTCAGCCATTGCATGTTTGTTTGTTTTTCTTCTTTTAAAAGGCTGGCTACATCACAATTTCCATCACTTAAACTGTCAGTTAACGCTGCTCTCAATTTTAAAGTCTGAGCAATTAAAGGAGCACTATAATGAAAAGTAGAGCATATTTTTAAAAGGTCCCAAAAAATAAAAGTACACAACGTGTAATGTTCTGGTCAATATCAATATTCAAGTGACAATATTCAAGTGACCGTTGCCCTACGCGTCATCTGTGGGCTATGACATGAAG
>JAIGNY010004487.1:0-80000 GCA_020152595.1 Chiridota heheva
TTGAAGGGATGATCAAAATAGCAAAAGCATGTGAACATGTAGTGCTGCTAGTAAATGGGATCAATTGTTAAAGGGATGATCAAAAATAGCAAAAGCATGTGAACATGTAGTGCTGCTGGTAATTGGGATCAATTGTTGAAGGATGATCAAAAATAGCAAAAGCATGTGAACATGTGGTGCTGCTGGTAAATGGGATCAATTGTTGAAGGGATGATTAAAATAGCAAAAGCATGTGAACATGTAGTGCTGCTAGTGAATGGAATCATTTGTTGAAGGGATGATCAAAAATAGCAAAAGCATGTGAACATGTGAAGGAGTGCTGCTGGTAGTGCTGCTATTGGGATCAATTGTTGAAGGATGATCAAAAATAGCAAAAGAACATGTAGTGCTGCTAGAAAATGTGAACATGTGGTGCTGCTGGTAAATGGGATCAATTGTTGAAGGGATGATTAAAATAGCAAAAGCATGTGAACATGTAGTGCTGCTGGTAATTGGGATCAATTGTTGAAGGGATGATCAAAAATAACAAAACTTTCATCAAAGTTATATTTATTTTACATTTTGCATTCTTTTGGCAGATTTGTTTTAAGTGTATGGAACCTTTTTTATGGGTCAAAGTTGTATTACATTGGGATAATTGACTTCCAAGTTATACTTATTTATTTTCAAGATAAAAGCAATATCAGCAAAGCATTGTTTAAAATGATTAAAAATTAGAAATACATTAAAATGATGTCATTTTTGGTACTTGCAATGGCAATAGAGGGTATTGAAAATACCAAAACTGAAAGGTATACAAGCTGACACCTAAAAGATAAAAAGTTCTCTTATGACCTTTTATGAATATACCTGACATGTTTCAAATAAAAAAGACTTTGTAAGCATTTCTTTCACTGCCTAGTATAATGTTGTGAGTGATTCTCCTTTTTAGGTTTCAGAGCTCAATATAGTACTAGAAACTCTCCCAAAGCAATCTCAGATTGCTGCAGGCTTCATCACCTATCTCGCTCTTGCACCTGAGGACGAGCGTCGTGATAGGATTGCAACTTGGCTGGAGATGGCGGACTGACCAAGTTTGACATCGCGTCGATTCCTGAGTACAGAAAGCCAGCAATTGACCTGGAAAGCCGAGGATTGCCCAGCGATGATCTCTCAATTGAGAATGCAGTAGTCATTTTACAGGTAATTGCTTCTGTATTGTTGTAGTTTGTATTTTGAATTATCTCCATAGTAACCATTGAGACATAATGACTGTGAAGAGGACTGTTATGCACATTGTGCATTTATTTTACTTAATATGTTGCCCTCTGCCCTTCTTAGTTAACACTACGTTACAAGTATTATGATAATTTAAAGTCTACTGATTTTTATTTCTCTTGGTTCCATTTTATACATTTTTTCCATAATTTTTCCAAATAGTTTTTATAGAAGTGATCTGTCCTGAGAAGTGCAGACTTTTTTTCCTAGTTTAAGCCCAGGAATTTCAATTAATGATTGTTGACTTATGTGACTAGCGTTGTTAACCCGTTTACATCCCGCCATTTTGTACGTGGGATGCATTTTCAAATCTTTTTGCTTTCAATTTTTGACCATCACAAAAGAGACAAAATTGCCCATGTTTTGTAAAATCAAGATTTGATTGACCCTTTGGTGTTGAAAACAAACAAATTTGCCATTCTTGCAGTAAAAACACTTGGTCTTATTGAAGTATGAACAAAATGAAGAAGGTACTTCTCTTGACAGAAGCTTGCCCTTCTTGCAATAAAAGTACAGTAAATTGGACACTAGTTGCACGTCAACCCTAAATAATTCAAAATAAAAAAATGTATCACTTTTCCAGAAAAAGACCAAATCAGAACAAGTTCATTCCTGCAAGAGTTACCCCTCATGCCAATGAGCCCTTGTATTTTGAATAGGAATTCTTATTGTAAGAGACCCACAAGCTTGTTATTTATTTTGTACCATTGTGATTTCTTTTGAACAGTGCCTAAGTATGCCCTTCCAGGTAAGCTTGATTTGATGTGCCTCACCTATTATTGTTGTGCCACCTTTGTCATCTATCAAATCTTAAAACACTACGTTCTCTTCTTATCAGGTGTTTCTGCCTCCTTCCTTGTCAACATTGAAAGTTCTCATTCGTCTGTGATTTTACCTCTTTTATCTTACTTTAAGCTTCACTCAGCTCAAGTGAGAGTAATATTTTGGAAAAACTTAAAAAGAAAGTTGAATAGAATGATTCACAAACGATGGTACATTAACATTATCACTATCAATGCACACACCCTCAAATTTCTTAGTTGTAATTATTGAAATAAATATGATGATGATCAACTTAGACATAATCAACCTGTCAATGGATCCATTTATTACATTGATCAGCCCTTAAATTAATAATCACCCTACCATAATGATCAACATACCCTAATGATCAATGTGTCATGAGGATTCATTCCAGTCAGATGATACTCCGCTATAATAATCAAGTTATCGCAATGATCAATTTGTCATATGTGTTAATCACACTGTCAAAATGATAAACTTATCATAATGGTCAGCTTACCATTATGATAAACTTACCATAATGATAAACTTACCATAATGATCAACTTACCTTAACGATCAAAGTGCCATAATGATTCATTCCAGTCAGATGATACTCCACCATGATAATCAATTTACCATAATGATCGTTGAGTCACATGTGTCGGCCAATCTGCCATAATGATAAACTACCATACTGATCAAGTGCCATAACAATTCATTACAGTCATATTATTACTCTGCCATAGAATCAATTTACCATAATGATGAATGTGTCACATGTGTGGACCACTCTGCCGTAATGATGAAAGTGCCTTATTGATTCAACTTAGTCTGATAATTACTTTGTCATGATGATCAATGTACAGGAATGATCAGCCATAGTTCTCCATCTACGTTAGTTTTCATCCTTTAATAGTGATCATTCTTCTTCAGTCAATTTTAATCAGTGTACATTTTCTCTTTACTGATATCAGCAGTCTTGTGTGAAAATAGAATTTTAGAAATAATATTATCTGCAGGTAACTTTAGCTTTGTTATGATGCAGTTTATGTGTGAAGATGATATTCAGATATTTCTTCTTGTGGTGATGGAAGTTTTTGTGGCAGCAGTATCTTTGTTTTATTAATCTATCATAATGTTTCTTTTCTTGTGGTTCAGACTTTTCTTTTTGTAGAATTCCAGACAAACGATTTACAAATAGCCTAGATTTATTGTTGAATTTCTTGAATAGTAACAGGATCTTTTGTTAGTGTGGTTTCTTTAGATGAGATGTAGTTGAGTAATTATATGTGTCATCTTGAATAATTATACGTGTCATCTTGAGTAATTATACGTGTCATCTTGAGTAATTATATGTGTCTTCTTGAATAATTATAATAATAATAATAATGCAAATGATTTATAATGCGCACATATCCACTCTGAAGAGCGCTCAAGGCGCAAGTAAGATAAAATATTATATATTATACGTGTCATCTTGAGTAATTATCGTGTCATCTTGAGTAATTATACGTGTCATCTTGAGTAATTATACGTGTCATCTTGAGTAATTATCGTGTCATCTTGAGTAATTATCGTGTCATCTCGAGTAATTATACGTGTCATCTCGAGTAATTATACGTGTCATCTCGAGTAATTATACGTGTCATCTTGAGTAATTATCGTCATCTTGAGTAATTATACATGTCATCTGGAGTAATTATACGTTTCATCTTGAGTAATTATACGTGTCATCTTGAGTCATTATACATGTCATCTTCAGTAATTATACATGTCATCTTGTAAGTAAATATAGTTAACTCCTTCCTTGTTATTGTGATATGAAATTTTCTACATAAGATTTGTGATAGATTAAATTGATGTATTGCCTATTACTGAATTCACATACTTAATTTTAATATATTACTATGTAGAACTTTTCATGCGACAGTAGGATCCTCAAAATTTTTAAACTGTATGTACTGAATTAGTTACATGGGTAAAGAGCAATTTAATCACATTATTCCATTTTATGTCAAAATAATACCTTTGATGAGAAAGCAAATTATGGATAATCATGAGCTTTTGTATAATTGATAGAATATTATTAGTAATTCATTAGCATAAAAGGAAATTGTACATTGGTAAGTAATTACATGAAAGGGAATTGTATGTTGGTAAGTAATTAGCATAAAAGGAATTGTACATTGGTAAGTAATTAGCATAAAAGGAATTGTGCATTCATTGGTATAAAGGGAATTGTACATTGGTAAGTAATTAGCATGAAAGGAAATTGTACGTTGGTAAGTAATTAGCATAAAAGTGAATTGTACATTGGTAAGTAATTAGCATAAAAGGAATTTTACATTGGTAAGTAATTAGCATAAAATGGAATTGTATGCGTTGGTAAGTATCATAAAAGGAAATTGTACGTTGGTAAGATTAGCATAAACGGGAATTGTACATTGGTAAGTAATTAGCATAAAAGGGAATTGTATGTTGGTAAGTAATTAGCATAAAAGGGAATTGTACATTGGTAAGTAATTAGCATAAAGGGAATTATACATTGGTAAGTAATTAGCATAAAGGGAATTTTATGTTGGTAAGTAATTAGCATAACAGGAATTATACATTGGTAAGTAATTAGCATAACAGGGAATTGTACATTGGTAAGTAATTAGCATAAAGGGAATTGTACATTGGTAAGTAATTAGCATAAAAAGATAATTATCGTTGGTAAGTAATTAGCCTACAAGGGAATTGTACGTTGGTAAGTAATTAGCCTAAAGGGAATTGTATATTGGTAAGTAATTAAATTAAAGGAATTGTATGTTGGTAAGTAATTAATAAACTACAAAATAATGGTAGTATTTCCTCATGTGACAAAGATTGAATTTATTTCCTAGAATTCTAAACAGTTTCTTTTTCAAAAGTCAAAACATTATTTGACACAATATTTAAACAAATTTTGGAACAATATTCAGTCTTAACCCAATTTGTGAGGAAAATAAGGCAAATATATCATGGTTTGAGTGTATATTTTCACCAATTTCAAGGTCGCCCAGTAATACATCTTGCATAAGAATTTGCATATTGATACAAATCGATTGGGTCAAATGTTAACCAATTATGATTTGTTACCACCGTAATGGTTTATTTAAGGCTTTAACCAAGTTAGCCATGGTTGGCTCTGCACATCTGTAGACCTTTTATGACTATTAAGGCAGCATTGATTACCCAACCCACTCAGTGATGGGTTTTGTTTATCTTACACTTGTACAATTCTTTGTTTTCTCTTACATAAAAGATTTTCAAACTTTTGCACCCTTTTGTGAATTGGGACATTGTTTCTTCACTTCTACCTTTTTTTTAAATGTTTTTTTTATGTAATTTGAAGGAGCTGTTAATGTGCAAGTAAGTATTATGTTCATGTGTGGTAGTTGCGTTGTGTGGTACAAGTAACATGAGCATCATGTAGTCAAGTGCTAAGTAGGAAATGTTACATTGTTATGCAAGTATGAAAGTCCGTTGCTTTAAACATTTTATTTTAAAGGACTATAGATATGTCGCAAATTCTATATTTTTGAAAAGAGGTTTAAATACTTAGCAGATCAGGGTTTGAATTTTGAAAATAGCACTAATTTTATGGCTGATCAATTTAGAAACAATACTAAATTTGTGATGTATAACTGGGCGAGAGCTCAAAATGTTTATTGTAATTCTTTAATTTCTTTCATGGATCTCAGCCACTGAAAATGTAGGAAAATATATTCCTGCTTGAATTTTATTGTGGGTATGGTAAAGACTCAGTATTGAATTTCATTGTGGGTATGGTGAAGACTCGGTATTGAATTTCATTGTGGATAAGGTAAAGACCTTTTTTTTTTTTTTTTTTTTTTTGGTCAGAATTTGCCAGTTGGACCCCTTCAAATAATTATGAAAAACAATTTAGAAACAGGATTTGAAAAAGAATACACCATATTAAGCATGTTGTAAATGCCCTTGCACTGCACCTCAAGTTCATCTTTTATCTGAGACAAACTTGGTGGAATATGTGCCCCCTCTGTTTCAACATTTTCAAGATGATAATTTGCTCCATTTTTTATCCCAAAACTGATATGAGGTTAGACAGCAGCAAATGTCCAAATGAATTTTGTCTGAGATTGTAAGATGTTTTGTGAATTGAGCTAGCTGTGTGAAGCTGCCATCAACAAGTACAAAATGAGTGCCATTTCATGACTGATCTTGGGTGTTTGTTATTACAGAGTGCCATTCGACCCTACATGATAGACCCCAGCTCACGAGCAACAGAATGGCTAAAGATCCACCTTAAAGAGGCTCGCCTAGAAGTGGTGAACCAGCAAGACGCTAACTTCACCACCGCTCTTGAACTGGCTGTCAGATTCGGGAAAACCTTGATCATCCAGGAGATGGACAGGATTGAACCCATCCTGTACCCCCTACTGAGGGGAGATCTCATCAGTCAAGGTACAACTGGATTAGATTTACTTTTACCTTTTATGCTATGAATAGATAATTTGGCCTCCATGGCCTGTACACCCACCACTACCCAACCTTTTGAAGAATGCTAAGTTGCAATCCTTCTAATGCACACAAAGCACATTCCAGCATTACTCCTTAATGGATAAAAGTGAACACCGCTAAATTTTGGCTGTAAATTGATTCTTTCTTTGGAAGTTTTTATGATTTAAAAAAAGTTATTAACAGCAGAAATGCAGAGAAAAATACTTGGAAAACTTTTTGAAAAGGAAATTTTCAATTAAATACTTGTTTTTGTTGGAATGAATGTCACTTTCTTTAACCTGTTTCTAAAGTTCTATTACATGGTGATTGCTATCATTTTATCAAGATCTTATTTCATCAATTTCTTTACATACTCAGTAATTTTGCAACATGGAAGAAGGTGAGAAATATTTCTAAAGAAATGTAGAAAAGTGAATTTGATCAAGTTATGAAATTAAATGTCTTCTACACAATTTTTTTGAGCACTCTATTAATGTGTATTTTATATGATTTCCTTTATTTACCAATCAAGTCTAGATTCATTCGAAGAAAAGTTTAATGGATTTATTTAAAGCTCAAAGACAATTGGAGGTCTGTTGGATTTTGTTTTTGTAAAGATATTGATTTCATTGTCGGAAGAGATTTTTGACAGGATCAACCAAATGAAAGTTTAAATTCTTTGGATGGCAAATACAACTCACAACTCAAGACTTTGTATTCCATTGAAATATGAAAAGTTATCAATTTTGCTTGTTAGTTGCAAAACATATTTAGAAGATTTCTAATATCACTAATATAAACTTTTTTGCTCTGTGTCATCCAAGGTCCTAGGTATGTGGTTCAAATTGGGGAGAAAATGATCGACTACAATGAGGAGTTTCAGTTGTTCATGGCCACCAGAAACCCCAGCCCAGATGTCCCCCCTGATGCAGCGTCCATCATAGCTGAGGTCAATTTTACCACCACTAGAGCTGGTCTATCAGGACAGGTGTGTGACCACATCATCATATCACTTCATGTTTTTTAAGGGTGCACCTGGTCCCTCTTTTCTCATTTCATATTTGTGAAAAAGTTTATGTTTTGACTTAATGTGTACTTGGAGTAAAATCTCTTAAAACTTAAAATTGTATTTTGTTTATTTGCTTTCTTTACAAAAGTCTTGTAGCAATATTACTCTCAGGCTAGATTTCTCTTAAAGGATTAGTTCAGGGGTCAAGCAAGTCAATGTTATATGAAAGGAGACTCACTTCAAAAGATACAAAATGGTGAAGAAAGCATTATAAAATCTCATTTAGTTAGGGATATATTTAAGTTTAAAAGTTTGGTATCATTTGTGTAGAAAACTAGTTGTGACATCACAGCCTCAGATTCCTTTCAGTCTTTATGTACTCTTATCATATTTTGTCCTGCGATTTTGTGCCTTAAAATCCATTAGATATGTCAGGAAAGTATTAAAACAGAAACTAATAAGGGTAATTTGAATTTACCACCTGAGGAAAAATAATTTCCTTCAAAATACATACACATACAAAGGCATCAACCTTCCATAGCTTTAAACCTGAATATCTCCTTAATGGAATAAGATATGGAGGTCCTGTCTTCACCATTTTCTTTCTTTTGGGCTCCTAGTTCATATGATATGGATTTGGGTGACCACTGAATGAAGCTCAAAAGACAGTTGAAGGTCTTGTCAGATTTTGTTTTTAATCGAAGACATAAAAGTGGGCACAATCAGTAGTATACAACAGGCTGGTTTGAAGTATAGGAAAAAGTTCAGAGTATGGAGAATATTTACTTTGGTTGTTCCTGCATTTTTGAAATTTGATTTGGGGAGAATATTGCTGCCGACCTGTGTGGCAACCTTTGAATTGAGAAATTGCTGGTGATATTTAAGAAACGTTTGTTCATCGTTTCAGCTCTAGCAAACACCATCCAGCATGAGAAACCCGAGCTTGAAGTCAGGAAAACAGAGCTGTTGAAACAGGAAGAAGACTTAAAGATTCAGCTGGCAGAGCTGGAGGAGTCTCTATTGGAGGTATGTCATCATGCATATTCATTATCCTTCAGTTTTGAATATCTGAGATTTGTCTGAATGGTTGTTGATTTACAAAAAGGTATCTCTTTGTTATATTTGCAGTATGTGGATGATTGTGGTAAAGCTTATATACTAGAACAAGTGGGAGAAATTTGAGTTTTCTAGGTAAGTAGAGAGATGAATAGAAGTGTTTTTCCTCATCAAATGTCATTGTAAATTGTACTTCTTTGATGAATTTAGGTATTATTCTAGGGAGTTTAAATCTAAATATTTTCCTTTTAATATAGACTTTGGCCCAAGCAGAAGGTAACATCCTGGAGAACAAGGCGTTGCTCAATTCTTTGAATAAAACCAAAGAGAGCAGCCAAACCATATCCAGCTCCCTGCAGGAGTCCATGCAGCTGCAGATTTCATTGGATCAGGTAAATATTTGCTCTACCACAAGCCAAGGGTGGACGTTTTGCTTTTTTGTTCATTTGAAAGTAAATGTTATGGAGATGCAACTTGATAAATGGCTGACTTCAAGTCAACTTGAAAATAGGAAACGTTCAAGACGTACCAGAGGTGCGTGATGAGTGGGGAAGAATTTGAATTTGATTATGTTTCTGCCTAAAGTGATTTTGGTAGATTTCTTACTTGTTATTTTTTAATACATCATAGATAGTTTTTGCATCACAAACAGTTGTGAATTTTGCTCTGCTGAAACAATAATTTGCATATTTTTCTACATAAAACTACTTAAAAACTTATGCGACTCTCTTTTAAAATTATGTTTCCTCAAATGCCAATGTGCCCTCCATCATAAATACAAAATGCTGATCAGGTCACTTTATTGCATGCCAAATTCATTTCAGATTGATATTGGCATGGGCTAGGATAATGCATGTGTATATTGTGAGTTTTTTTGCGAAAACAATCTCCTAAACTAGATATTTTTTGATTAGTTGAACTCTTTAAATATCTATCTTGTATAAAATAACATTCATCTTATTTTTGTTGGGTATTCACACATGTTTGTGTCTTTATTGTTGTAACTACCCCTGCTCCTGGCAGGTTAATACTGATGCAAGTATATACATTCTGATTCTTGGTGTATTTATGAGCTGTATTTCCTTTTAATTATAGGAAAGAGCAGCCTTTTTACCCCTTTCAGAAAATGGAAGCACCCTATACTTTGTCATCAGTGATCTTTCAAAGTTGAACAATATGTATCGCTTCAGTCTCGGCGCTTTCCTGCGTTTATTTTAGAGGGCTCTTCAGAGCAAAACAGTAAGAATTGTTTTTAAAATATGTGATGCTTTTCATGAACCTACTTTTCTATTGTTAATTATTCCACATATAGAAATCATAAATGGTGATTTTTTAGAGAATGCCTAAAGGCATTCTCTATTTACTTGAGGGCATTCTCTATTTGCTTGAGGGGCATTCTCTGTTTACTTGAGGGCATTCTCTATTTACTTGAGGGCATTCGCTGTTTTACTTGAGGGCATTCTCTGTTTACTTGAGGGCATTCTCTATTTACTTGAGGGGCATTCTCTATTTACTTGAGGGGCATTCTCTATTTACATAAGGGGCATTCTCTATTTACTTGAGGGGCATTCTTTATTTACTTGAGGGGCATTCTTTATTTACTTGAGGGGCATTCCCTATTTACTTGAGGGGCATTTTCTATTTACTTTAGGGGCATTCTCTATTTACTTGAGGGGCATTCTCTATTTACTTGAGGGGCATTCTCTATCTACTTGAGGGGCATTCTCTATTTACTTGAGGGGCATTCTCTATTTACATGAGGGGCATTCTCTGTTTACTTGAGGGGCATTCTCTATTTACTTGAGGGGCATTCTCTATTTACTTGAGGGGCATTCTCTATTTACTTGAGGGGCATACTCTATTTACTTGAGGGTCATAACGAAATGTATATTTGCTGTATTAATATTGAAAGTACCTTCATACAGTTATTTGAATAATCACTTATTAAATCAAACAAGTTTATAAATAAGCCCATTAACTGCTTTGAAATTGTGTGTAAGAAATGTGTGATTTATTATCATTATAACTTAATATGCATGTTAGCACATAAGTAAACACTTTATCCATCACTTACAGTTTGAAAATTTACCAGAGTAAGACAATGTGAATAAGTCAAAGACAAAATTAAAGACTTAGAATATAATCTTCAACAAGGTGTGGGTAAGTAGTGGTCTGGTCTCTGCAAAACCCAAAAGGCGGGGAATTGGATTATTCGCCACAATATCCTCGATCCATGTATTGACTTTCATTGGTGTGGAGTGGTCATGTGATTTGCAAAAGAATTCTATCAATTTTTATTTTTTCATACATTTCTCAAAGTTATATTAATAGAAAGAGCGAAAATGTCACTTTATTGAGTGAATGTGTTGCACTTTAAAAGACATGGAAATAGGTTCATGAGATGTCTAAAGTAATATAACAGTATGTTAATCATTGTGTAAATTATTTCATGGCACGTGCCATATCGCGTTGAGCCGAATTATTCTGTATGCACAATAACAACACGCAACAACATCTTCTGTGCTGCAAGAGGGATGTTATTATTCTGAGTCTCAACTTCATCGGTAGAATGAGGTAGGGCAAAGTTGTTATTTTGTATTCTAAATATTATAATAAACCATTTGATTTTATTCTCACTTTGCTTAGCTTCAATAATCCTAACTCTTTGATCATTGATGTCGTTCCTACCACCAGCCCTTCCAAATTTTGAAGCGCTGCCAGGGACGTTGTCACGAGAAAATTAATTTCGAGACAGATCCGCCATTTATAGCATTGATTTTACCATAAATATATATATATATATATATAGCATTAATATTACCATATATACAGCATACAATTGGCAATGTAAATTCATATTATAGTTTGTTAAAGGAGTAATAGATTTGATTTGCTTAAGCTTAAGCCTGCATATTGTAATAACTACTTTTTGACATTAAGAACAAATAATTTGACCAGAGCATATGACCTACGCCTAGGGCCTACTCCTTGGCCTAGCTCAACGTAGCCTAACGCTAAGCCTGCAGCTATGTTTTTTTGTTATCTTTTGACATTTTTGTTGTATTTTAGTTGGCCCAAAGTTTGTCCAATTCCCCATTATCAACAGTCTTCAACATTCAGATAACCACCAGTAAATTTAACTTGACTTTCCACACTGTACTTAAATTATAGGGCACAGTGTGGAGGGGTCACTTATCATTAAATCATTGGGAAAATCAGCTATAGCTTCCCTCCCCCTTTTTGTGTGATTTTGAAAAACAGTACTGAAGAAAATTATTTTTTTTACAAATATGACGAAGACCAATGCCTAACACATCAGCGTAGACCAATAATATGGTCGCAACCCATTTCCATCCCCGTCAAAAAAAAAAAGTTCTTGACCCCAAATCGGGCAAAATGGTGGCCATTTTGAAGGATTCCTACAACAACTTTAGCCTTAAAAGTTCACTATATTTCATTTAAATTTTTAAAAGATTTAATCTTAATGCAGAGCTTACACTGTACATGCTAAATAATAACATATCAAGAAGTCATGCACCCTCTTTCAGTAATTTTGAAATTAGAGACAAATTATTGCAAAAATGTTGGATTTCCCACTGACTCAAATGACAAATGTCCTAGGCCATATCCTTTTTCTAAAATAAATTGTAAATTCACAACAGTAGCTTCATGCAGGCTGATTTTCAAAACAATCTTGTGTGCTATTATCAAGTTCAACATGTTTCAGTTTCAGATATTTTTCTCCGACTGATACAAATTAATTTTCAAAAAACTGAAATATGCTAGGCCTCTCATTGACTCAGATGTTAACTTTGATAAGTGATGCCTCCACAGAGTTAAACTGTACTGCACCCTATAAGGACAGTGCAAATTTTGAGGACCATTTTATCTCGGCGTAACGTTAGGACTAAAAACTTGGAATTAACCACTGGGTAATGCATTTAAGTGAAATTTATTTAGCTAGGTACCAGTTACTGACCATCTGCAAATTCTTGAAAATATATATTCCATTCTGCTAATAATGGTTAATTACTTTTGAAAAAAAACATTAAAAATTGTATGGGGAGTGCGTGTATGACATCACACTCTCAATGTAGACTTTCTACACCAGCCGCTTTGATACAATTTTGTGAGCTGTTTAAATGTTAATATTTCCTTACAGAAAAAAGATAATCGTGTTGTTTCTTCACCATTTTGTAACTCTCATTATCATCAGTCTTTTGAAGTGGAGTTATTTGATCACTATATTAATCCTTTAAAGTTTTAAAACAGATGCAAAATACTTTCAAACAATTGTCTTTTATTCGCCTGGGAGTATGAGATAATAGGCACAGAGAGATAAAATAATGTTTTCAACCTATTTAAATTTCAAAGTACCAGACATTTTATTACTTGAGATTGTGTAAAAATAAAAAAGGGATTCTAATGGCTTTGCTTGTATGATACGGAAAGCACTTAAGTTGAATTCTCGCCCCAGAGTACATCAAGGAATATTCTTTCTTTGGTACTTTTGTAACCGCTAAAAGTTTAATGCAAGTTAATCACAAATCAACATATATGAAAAGCCTCTGGACCATTAAACATTTATTTTTGTAATCTTTGTTTTTAGTTGAAAATATTTTTTCAATTTCTTTAGGTGTTAAAGGTCTATGGACATGTAGCAGCAATTTTGAGTAAATTGCTTCAAAATTCATGAGAAAAAATATATCATGATTTATGTATAAACACAGTAGGCAGGGCATGAAGTATGTTTTGTTGTTCGTGTGGAATTATGCATTACTTACATAGCCTGTGATGTGTAGATGTGTCACATTGTTTCCAGTAGTGAATTGCTGTCGCTTAGTCACAATCGTAAAGAGGACGTTGTCATCACCGCATACATCTTGGTCACTCCTATCTCACCCACTTCTGCCTCTTATCAGGCTCTCCCAAACCTTTCTGCCTAACTTTTGAAGCAATTCTGAACTTTGATCAAGCATATCCTCTTAATCTGTCCTTTATGCTTCAACTTCAGGTCGACCCTCTCCCCATCCATCTCTATCACCGACCTCTTCAAGAAAAATCCTTCCTCCAACATCATAACCTTCTTCCGCAGTAGCAATTTATTCCACTTGATTAAATCCTCACCCACTCTCCCCTCATTTTACCCTTGTTTAATTTGTATATCTTTATTTTTCATCTTTATATTTTTTTCTCCTTTCTACCTCCTCTCCTTCTCTCAACTTCTATATCCGAACTCTTGTTAAAGGTGTAGTCAACCACAATAATGTTAAAGGTGTGCAGTCAACCACAAAAATGTTAAAGGTGTACAGTCAGCCACAATAATGTTAAAGGTGTAATCAACCACAGTAATGTTAAAGTTGTAAAGTCAACCACAATAATGTTAAAGGTGTACAGTCAACCACAATAATGTTAAAGTTGTAAAGTCAACCACAATAATGTTAAAGGTGTACAGTCAACCACAATAATGTTAAAATTGTAAAGTCAACCACAATAATGTTAAAGGTGTACAGTCAACCACAATAATGTTAAAGATGTACAGCCAAGCACAATGATTTAAAGGTGTAGTCAAGCACAATAATGTTAAAGGTCTTTAGTCAGCCACAATAATGTTAAAGGTGTAAAGTCAACCATAATAATGTTAAAGGTGCACAGTCAACCACAATGAGTTAAAGGTGTACAGTCAACCATAATGATTTCAAGGTGTACAGTCAAGGTATACTGTCAATTAAAATTAGAATGTGTACAACCAAAATTTAAAGGTGTACAGTCGAGGTTAACTGCTGATTGAAATTAAAATGTGTGCAATCAACCAAAAATTAAATGTGTACAGTCAAAGAAAATTAAAATGTGTCCAACTAAAATTTAAAGGTGTACAGTCGATTAAAATCAAAATGTGTATGTACAGTCAAGCAAAACGTGTACCAAAATGTATGCAGTTGACCAAACTTCTATTTCATTATTACACAGGGTGGTTTGGTAGATGTGTCTTATGATATGACGCGTATTAAGAAATGCAACAATTTCTGATGTCACTTTTCAATACATGAAAGCGAACAAGTGTTATGAAAATTATATCATTAAATGCTATAATTAACATAAAATCGCAAATCAATCAATGCATGCAAAGAACATCGGAACCTCAACCTTTGGTTTTATTTTTTGTGTGTTCTGATTTATACTTGTGAAGTATTATGATTATAGTAATTTGATTAAGTTATGATTTTTTTATTGTCTTTCATCTTATCTTCAAAGGTGGACCTCTTAGTGAAAGTAACTTTCACTGATGACAAACGGAAGGTTAAGAAAAAAACTTAATTGTAGCAGATGGTAGTACGTCAAGTCAGCTCGCAGTGTAGGAAGCGCATGTTGATATTCTGAAAGTACAGAAGAGCTACTCATTGAGAAACACAACGGTCCGAACATACAGTGACAAGTATGGTAACACAAATATAAATACTATAATAAGTGAAGTTGAAGACATAGGACAAGTTGCAGTTGGTAAATATGAATACAATTAATGACTCGGTGACGGATATCAGCTTCACAAAAAAGCTGTCATGTCCCACATGCAAAGCAAGCATAACAGTTTCCAGTGACAAATCTATTAAGTGCTCAACATGTGAAATGAGAAAACTCACCCCTGCCTTAACCCCTTACTCTACGACGCGGCGATATTATCGTCGTTTTGGGTGCCCTTTATTTGACTCCGCCTCTCAGGCGCATTTTCAAAAAGTGCTGGTAGAGTAATGGTTAATCAACCCGCGTCAAGTGTGCCAACTTGAAAATATATGCAGCTTGGGCTGCCCACCGGGTCACTGAAGTGGAACGAGCCCGACTTTGCTGCTTGGAAGACAGAGGACCCTTCAATAATCAGCCTGTACCTAACCCTTACTCTACCATGCTGCAATATTGCCGTTTTGGGTACTCCGCCTCCCAGGCGCATTTTCAAAACAAGTCCTGGTACAGTAAGGGTCAGCATACAATATCTTTGCCAAGATTAAGCTCTCCAATTCTCCTGACTTTGTATGTCTGCTTCAGTAGTACTCTTGAAACATTCTTGATGTCCTGTCAACATGATTCTAAATCAGTGCTTACAAATCTTTTAGATGCAAACTTGAATGACCTTGAAGAGTTCTTTTTCATATGTGGCAATTTACATTTTTACCATAAACTTATCAGAGTTTTCACCAAAATCTTCCCACTAGAAGCATTCACTTTTCCAGGAAAAATGAGAAGTTTTTCTCCAGTAGAAATTAAACTTTGATGATAAATATCCATCAATCTTTGTTAGAACAGTAAACCTTGATACAACAGTACTCCCTGACATAATTCTACACTCACCTATCTCTTTAAGTAATGTTGTTAGTAGTAGATGCTCTGAATTCTTTGATATGTTAACTTAAATTGTTTTGAAGAGCTCTTTCTTATTTGTGGTAATTTATAATTTACCAAAGAACTCTTAAAACCAAGTAAATTCCAAAAGTGTGCCTCTGAAAATGAGCACAAGATAGTAATCAAGTCTCATCAGTCAATGTTGGAACAAAGTCAATTTGATTAAACAGTATTCTCACTATCATTTTGTACTTATCTTTCTCTCAGCAAAGCACAAATATTGTGCAGCTGTGACATTTTGACAACATCGCTCTTTTTGATGCAATTTTAAACTAGCTTGAAGACTTTTTTCTCATCTGTTGCAATTTATAGCCGGTCATAAGAAGAAATCACCAAAATGTTGCCACTACAAGCATGAACTTTTTATTGTATTGAAAACTGCTCTTTCTCTCAATGCAAAAAGAATTTTATCAATTTTTATCAGTTATTGTTGGAGCAAAGTCATCTGATAAAATAGTATTCTCACCATGACTCAGTCACTTATACTCGCATTTTCTTGACAAATGTTGTCAATAATAAGTTGTCTGATGAAATGGTATTCTCACCATGACTCAGTCACTTATACTCGCATTTTCTTGACAAATGTTGTCAATAATAAGTCATCTGATAAAATAATATTCTCACCATGACTCAGTCACTTATACTGACTCAGCATTTTCTCTTGACAAATATTGTCAATAATAAGTCATCTGATGAAATAGTATTCTCACCATGACTCAGTCACTTATGCTCACATTTTCTTGACAAATCTTGTCAATAATAAGTCATCTGATGAAATAGTATTCTCACCATGACTTAGTCACTTATGCTCGCATTTTCTTGACAAATGTTGTCAATAATAAGTCATATGATGAAATAGTATTCTCACCATGACTCAGTCACTTATGCTCGCATTTTCTTGACAAATATTGTCAATAATAAGTCATCTGATAAAATAGCATTCTCACCATGACTCAGTCACTTATGCTCGCATTTTCTTGACAAATGTCAATAATAAGTGAGCTGTGATCAACAAAACTCTTTCAGATGTAAACTTTTAACACTTTAACTTAAAGGTTTTTTCTTATTATAAACTCTTGATTATGTAATCATCCAAATGGTTCTTTCTCATTATAAACTCTCGATTATGTAATCATCCAAATGGTTCTTTCTCATGATAAACTCTTGATTATGTAATCATCCAAATGGTTCTTTCTCATTGTAAACTCTTGATTATGTAATCATCCAAATGGTTCTTTCTTATGATAAACTCTTGATTATGTAATCATCCAAATGGTTCTTTCTCATTGTAAACTCTTGATTATGTAATCATCCAAATGGTTCTTTCTCATTATAAACTCTTGATTATGTAATCATCCAAATGGTTCTTTCTCATTATAAACTCTTGATTATGTAATCATCCAAATGGCTCTTTCTCATTATAAACTCTTGATTATGTAATCATCCAAACGGTTCTTTCTCATTATAAACTCTTGATTATGTAATCACCTAAATGGTTCTTTCTCATTATAAACTCTTGATAATGTAATCACCCAAATGGTTCTTTCTCATTGTAAACTCTTGATTATGTAATCATCCAAATGGTTTTTTCTCATTGTAAACTCTTGATTATGTAATGATCCAAATGGTTCTTTCTCATTATAAACTTGATTATGTAATCATCCAAATGGTTCTTTTTCATTATAAACTCTTGATTATGTAATCATCCAAATGGTTCTTTCTCATTATAAACTCTTGATTATGTAATCACCAAAATGGTTCTTTCTCATTATAAACTCCAAATGGTTCTTTCTCATTGTAAACTCTTGATTATGTAATCATCCAAATGGTTCTTTCTCATTATAAATTCTTGATTATGTAATCACCTAAATTGTTCTTTCTCATTATAAACTCTTGACTATGTAATCATCCAAATGGTTCTTTTTCATTAACTCTTGATTATGTAATCATCCAAATGGTTCTTTCTCATCAGTAAACTTTTGATTATGTAATCATCCAAATGGTTCTTTTTCATTAACTCTTGATTATGTAATCATCCAAATGGTTCTTTCTCATTGTAAACTTTTGATTATGTAATCATCCAAATGGTTCTTTCTCATTATAAACTCTTAATTATGTAATCACCCAAATGGTTCTTTCTCATTATAGACTCTTGATTATGTAATCACCCAAATGGTTCTTTCTAATTAAAAACTCTTGATTATGTAATCATCCAAATGGTTCTTTCTCATTATAAACTCTTAATTATGTAATCACCCAAATGGTTCTTTCTCATTATAAACTCTTGATTATGTAATCCTCCATCCAAATGGTTCTTTCTCATTATAAACTCTTGATTATGTAATCATCCAAATGGTTCTTTCTCATTATAAACTCTTGATTATGTAATCACCAAAATGGTTCTTTCTTATTATAAACTCTTGATTATGTAATCACCAAAATTTGGCACTCGAAGCAAAACTTTTTAAAAATTGAAACCTCACTACATTTTCTTTAGTAGTAAAAGAAAAACTACTGGAATATAGTCGGTTTTGGTTATAAAAAAAATGTATTCTCACCATATTGGTCTCCCCCTATCTGTTCAAGTAATGTTGTGTAATAAGTGGGGCTTTGAACTTTCAGGTATATTTATAATTTATGAAAAGTTTGAATTTTAAGTAAGTTAGCTTGTTTGATTGTTGCTTAACAGACTATCATGTTGCAGTTTATCACAAAACTTACATTGTTAAAATCAAAAGATGTACTTCAGACATAAAGACAACCAAGTAGTAACAGTCAATAATAATTAACATGTCTTTTTGCAATTTTTAAGATGACCTTTACATTACAATGATATCTGATCTTAATATGTATTTGATATTTTGTACTTTTCAAGGTATTTCATCATAAATGATTTGCTTCATGTACTTGTAAGAAAGAAATCATTTTACAGCAGATTTTTTTGTTGATCAGAATGTTTATATACACTCACAGAGAAAAGATTGAAACTATAAATGTTTTTACGCTTAAAAATGTAAATATTTTTTTCACCTTTTTATCATGTATTCAGTTGTGCAATGTATGTCCATTCGGTAATTATTTTTGCATGTATCTTTTTTATGCTTGCTAATGATAATGTTATAACAGTTTAGTTTTCTTCTCTTTGCTTTAAAAAGAAGAATCAAGTTACTTTCAATAAAATTGAAAGCATTTTCATTCTGTACAAATTGTTTTAGAAAGTATGATTATTTTGATCCAACTTTGTTATAACAAATCAGCTGCTGGTCAGAAAAATATGTAGTTTCGTAAATCTTCTTTAATCTTTTCATTCATTCCTATTATACTTTTTAGTTGATAATGATATGCGTTACTTTTTTTATATTACAGTTCTTATTTCAGAAGAACAAAATGTATATATATATATATATATATATGAGAGAGAGAGTTGAACACACAATTACAATGATGGGGTCGCTTGCGTATTCGGTTATGATAGTACAAATGCTATCACGAAACGCTTAATACCACCGGACGAGAACACAGGGCGGACGTGACGGACAGACATAACATCGACAACCAAGTCAATGTCCACGGCATTTGATAACTAGTTGTGGTGCACTGGAAATATATATATATATATATATATATATATATTTATATATTTATACATATTTATATATTTATACATTTATATACATATATATATATATATATATATATATATATATATATATATATATATATATATATATATATATATATATATATATATATATATATATATATATATATATAAATATTTATACATTTATATATATATATATATATATATATATTTATATATATATTAAAATATTTATACATTTATATACATATATATATATATATATATATATTTATATATATATTAAAATATTTATATATTTATATATTTATATATATATATATATATATATATATATATATATATATATATATATATATATATTATACATTTATATACATATATATATATATATATATATATATATATATATATATATATATATATTTATATATATATATATATATATATATATATATATATATATATATATATATATATATATATATATATATATATATATATATATATATATATTTATATATATATTAAAATATTTATACATTTATATACATATATATATATATATATATATATATTTATATATATATTAAAATATTTATATATTTATATATTTATATATATATATATATATATATATATATATATATATATATATATATATATATATATATATATATATATATATATATATATATATATATATATATATATATATATATATATATATATATATATATATATATATATATATATATATATATATATATATATATATATATATATTTATATACATACTCATCCATCTTCTCGGCCAAGGCCATCCTCCCCGCCCTTAACTTTACTGAGTACTCCCCACTCAGCCACTTTGCCATCTTCTCTGACTCCAAGGCTGTCCTTACTTCTTTACTCAATCTTAAATGGGATAACCCCACAACCCACCTCCCCCCTCTCCAGGAAAAGTATTTTTTTCTTCTGGATACCCAGCCATGTTGGCATCCCTGGCAATGACAGAGCTGATGCAGCCGCTCAGCTTGACCTCAATCTCCCCCTACCTCTTTCCCAAAACCCTTTCTGACATCAAACCGCTTATCGCTTCCCTTGTTTGTGACCGCTGGCAAACCTCATGGGACTTCCAAATTGATAACAAACTCCACGTATCCAACCCACCAATCGGATCAAACCCACCATCCACAACCTCTCCCGTGTCGACAATGTTCACATTACCCGCTTTACAATAGGTCACACCACCTCACTCATTCCCACCTCCTTATTGGCTCTCCCCCCTCTGCAGCAATTGCCATTGCACCCTCACAGTCCACCATGTCCTCCTTGCTTGCCCCCTGTACAGGGCTTCCAAAAAAATCCTCCAGATAAAATAGTCTCCTTCCTTCAGCATGCATCCCTCTACAACCATATTTAATCCTCCTCTTCCACCCCCTCTCTACTCTGTTTTTAGTTTTACCCATGCACCTCCTCTCTCGATCACAGCTTTCTGGCTTTTGTTCTTGAATTTCTCTCATTCTTCCCCTGGTCTCTTTCCTTACTACCTCTAAAATGATCTGACCTCTCAGGCACAATTTGACCTTCGTTGTCGTGGTGCCGTTAAGACCTCATCAAACAAACAAACCCCTGTACAACCTTCCCAGAGCTTCCCTCGCTCCCCACAATTTAATAGCCGAGCTCTTACAGAAAAACCCTCCAGATAAAATTATCTCCTTCCTTCATCATGCTTCCCTCTACAATCATATTTAGTCCTCCTCTCTCACCCCCTTCTCTACTTTTTTGTTCTTTTCACCCATGCACTTTCTCTCTCGATCCCAGCTTTCTGGCTTTTAGCTTTAGTTCCCATGTTTCTCTCAATCTCCCCGTTTTCTTTTCTTCCTACCTCTGGAATAATCTAACCTCTCAAACACAGTTTAACCCTCGCTGTCGTGGTGCCGTTAAGCCCTCGTCAAACAAACAAACAAACTTTCATTTGTAAAAATAATTTTTTAGAATTTTAGGGACGTTGTTATAATTTCATGGATGCTGCCAGTAGCCTCCCCCTCTACCTCACTATCGTAACCATTCTTCCCTGCCTCCTGCTCCTCCCGCCACCATTCAATGTTAACCGTTATTAATGTTTTTTCTGGAAATAAATCCAACACTAAAAAGGGAGAGGTTGGTAGGGAGTTACAATTCTAAGTAAAATATAACACTATAGCATATGTAGTTCTCATAGCGCTGAATTGTTCCAACAGTTTTGTCCAAGATTGTAGCTTCTTAATAAATTTCTGATTAATTGAAAAATGTACCTTGGATGCAGAAGCTGATACTTCAGACTAAAAAAGTAAAAAATTTGACACTTTTTTAAATTTTAATGCTTTACATCACATGTCAGGTTATAATCTCATGCTGTAAATCTCATGCTCATAATCTTATGCTCATGATCTCATGCTGTCGCCAGTATATTGCAGGTCATCGATTCTAACCTTCAATCAAACTGACACTTCCTCTTTTGATAATGGATGTTAGTTGCATGATCCAGTCATTCTATGGAAAGGCAGGTGGGGGCTGAATAAATAACTTGGACAAGTATTTTTGGTCAAGTCCCTTAATTGTTGCAACCTCTGGTATATCAAGTGCTTTTATAATGCATTAGATTGGAAGTTGAGAACATGCATGGCAGGAAAGATTGATTAAGATACTAAGATTTTATTCAATAAGAGGAAAAGGGTCACTTTAGCTTTACCTCATCCATCATGTATGATAGTGGAACAGAAACCTCTTAGGGCACTTTAACATTGAAGGAATAGCGAGGACATTTACTGGTAATCAAAGACCATTTGCACCTTTGTGTTATTCCTCAATATTTGGAGACCTTCGTAGTCTAGCATCAACTTGGCATGCAAAAGGTTCAGGTGGGTCCTCATTTACTAGTGCTCGGAGCTGGAAAAATTGTACGGTTTCGTAAATCGGGAAATTGCAGGAAGAAAAAAAAAAGATTTCTTGAGTAAACAACAGTATATGTGGAAAAAATATGTGTTCTAAAAACATCTCCCATGTATTTGTGCGATGAAAATTATATTCATCGCGAAAGAAAGATATATTCACTAAATTCATTTTTTAATCTGTCACAATTTTTGAGGGAAGATTTTCGACACCTTTATTTAGAACAAATGGGAAATTTTATAATTAAATCCAATTCCGTGAGTGCTTTACAACTGGTATGTCAATTGACTGTGGACATCTCTTTATAAGCTTGGTTGTTGAGAGACATGTAAAATACCTACCTTAACCTAACTAACATTCCTGTTGGTGACAATCGCAGATTAACTCAGTAGAAAATTCTTATGGCAGTACACTCAACATTAAATGTAATATTCCGCAGAAAAGTGATAAATGAAAGCAAAAAGTGGATCCACAGATGTAGCTACATTCATTACGCCCAATTCTCGCTATAAATTTTTAAGTCTTTTTACCAGCAAGAACCTCTATTTCTGCGGGTATGACTTTTAGACTGCTGGCAGCAATTAAGAACCCATCACAGATAAGCTAGTGAATTTACGCATCAGTTTTTGGTGAGCATGCGAAGCATAATGCGAACCTATGTAATGGTGATTTTGTCCATCTGGCAGTCCACAGTTTTACCTGAGATTTCCTTAGAAATTTTAAAGTTTTTTGAGAATTTCTCAGAAAATGTTAAACGTTTTTTCAGAGTTCCTCAGAAAAAGTTAAAGTTTCTTCAGATATCCTCATGAAAGGCTGGAATTTCCTTACTTAATGTTAGTTTTTCAGAGACTCTTAAGACAGGTTGAAGAATAGTTTCCTTAAAAAGTCTACAAAATATTTGATATTTCTTTCGAAGATAATTCTAAGATGATATAATTTCCCAAAATTCTTCAAAGATTCTCAAGTGATCTCTCATAACAATGGAGGTTTAAAACCTTTAAACTTCTTCAAAATATTTGTGCACCAAGAGCTGTGTCAGGCATGATCATTAAACTCCACCTTTAGTATTGTGTATCATTTGCATAAAGTTGCTACAGCATATTAACTGACAAGATTTTTTTTGTTTTCCTTAGTATGCTCAGTCAGGGAGTGTGACAGGATGCGACTGCATATGGACATAGGGAGGGATGTCATATGGGACATGGATGGGGGCCATGCGGGACATAGGATAGAATAATATATACCTTGTGGAATGCACCAAAGCATGATTATTTGACTCTGCCCTTTTTCCTATTCAACAGTTTATTTGCATATTAGTTATTATATGGACTGACAGACTTTCATACGTAGTGTGCTCAATTAGGGAATGTGATAGCTAGGACAAGACTTCTTATGGAGCCTATGCCATGTGGGACATGGAGTGGGATGCCATGTGGAACAGGTTGGGATGCCATGAGGTATAAAATGCCATGAGGGACATAGGGTGGAAAGCTATAGGATGGGTTTGTCATGTGGGACATGGGGTGGAATGCCATGTGGGACATGGGGTAGGATGCCACGAGTAACACAGAGTGTGACATAGGTTGGGATGCGATGTGTGACAGGGTAGGAGGCTATGTGGGACATAATGTAGGAGGCCATGGGGAAATGGAATGTGATGCCATGTGGGACATAAATTAGGATGTGGAACATATGGTGGGATCCAATGTGGGACATAAGGTGGTATGCCATGTGGGACATCAGGTGAGAAGCCACTGATGTATGATTATAAGGTGGGATGACATAGGGGAACATATGGTTGGATTAATGTGGGACATAAAATGGGATCCATGTGGGTCATAGGGTGGGATGCCATGTGGGACATATGGTGGAATGCCATGTGGGACATACTGTATGGTGGAATGCCATGTGGGAGATATATATGCCATGTGGGACAAGGGATGGGATGGGATGTCATGTGGGACATAGGGTGGAATGCCATTTGGGACATGGAATGGGATCCATGTGGGACATAGGGTGGGATGCCATGCGGGTCATAGGAGGGGATGCCATTTGAGACATGGTGGAATGCCATGTGGGACATATAGTCCCTCTTTCCACATACTGACGAATGTCTTATTTAGGTGAAACAAAAATTGGTGTGAAATACTGAATTATTATTTCCGCACACTGACGTATGTCTTTGAAGCTTCATGAAATAAAATCCATTTATCAACTTTTATTTCATCAAGCTTCAAAATTTTCTGAACATTTGTCAGTATGCAGAATTAATCATTTAAATTTTGACATTTGTCACTACACAAATGACATTCGTCACTACGAAAAAAGAGGGATGATATTGTGGAATGCCATGTGGGGCATATGGTGGAATGCCATGTAGGAAATGTGGTGTTATGCCATGTGTGACATGGGATGGGGTGGAATGCCATGTGGAACATGGGATGCTATGTGGGACTTAAATGTGAGATGCCATTTTTATAATTGGCCGGGTCATATGATATGGGTGTCAATTTGCATGGGCATGGGAATCATGATGGTATTTACCGTTCTAGTTACACTCTCATATCATCTGAAGGCAAACAAAAGAACTTCTTGTGAAGAGCCAGATTACTGTGGATAGGGTTACTGCAGGGCAAAACCAAGTGTGTAACTTGTGGCAGAGGATTGATTTTGATTGTTTCATGATTTTTGATGTTTTCATCAGTGAGTTATTTAAACTGTGGTGATATTAAGGGCAGTAGACTGAAAATATATACAGTAGCCTGAGTTACTCATCATGGATATATGTAGATTGCTACTGTATAATAACAAACATTGAAAACGCTAGAATTTGTATACGTGAGATGTTTTTTACTACATTTTGATTTTATCATTGTAAAATATGATTTTTTTTATTTAAAAAAATTAATTTAGGATGGCATAAGTACAGAGATGAGAATCAACACGTTGATCCAATCACTGCAAAACCTGGTGTACGAGTACGTCTGTCGATCTTTGTTTAAAGCAGATCGCTTGATGTTTGCCCTTCACCTGGCCCATGGAATGCACATAGATTTCTTTCAAGAAAACGTAAGTCAATCTCCATTTTGTGCCTCGGTGATCAATTTAAACTTACGATTTCCTTAATAATTAGAATTTTGTGTTCAGTCTTTTTGGTAAACCTGAATGATTTCATAATACACAGTTTGAAAGTGGAGTTGAATGAAGTCATATATTGTGACAAAGCTTCTATGAAGACATTATTAAGCAATCATTAGATTGTATAAAATTCTCCTCCGTTAAGCATGTAAATTAAAAAGGCGAAAAAGTCATGATCGAGTGTTCATGTTATGCCGTAAAGTTATAATTCTTGTTAACCTGTCATTGGGTGTTTCCGTAGTCTACCAGTCATAGTATCAGCTTGGCAAGCTAGAGGACCTGGTTCGGTGGGTTTTCAATCACCTGTGCTTTACCACTTGTTTATCAAACGGCCGTGGACTCCTCTTTATAACCGTAGCTGTTGAGAAAGGGATGTTAAATACCCAAACTACCTCTTTACGTAAAAGGCTTAGTGTATTAAGCATTTGGTCAATGGATGCATTATCCCTCATACACAGAAATGCTGACATATATATGATATTTTAATGTTCATTACAATGGTTATACATTGTTGAGAATTCTGGAAATGGTAAAGGATGTAATAAAAACCTGATGCTAAAGTATTCCTAGAGGAGAAAAAAACTTAAATGTCAAACTTAATATTTGAATGTTATTAGTTTCTATCTTCATGCTTTTAGAGAGATTTGTTTCACAAATATTGTAAGTGTTAAACTAACACAGATCATGGATTTTGTATCATTTCCATCAGATATTGTGAGTTATTGAATGAAACAAGCCAGTCACTCAATGTTAGCTTTATTTACATGTCCAAGTATTCCCTATGTCATCTTTTGAACAGGAATGGGAAACTCTCCTGGGTCAGATTGTGGCTGATGTGCGTGAACGTGGAGAGGAGATGGCAAAATGGATAGACCAAGACCGGGCGCAGGCTGTGGCTGTACTAAAGGTAAAGACTGATCATATACTCTTGATTTTCTTGCCAAGACTTTTCTGCACTCTGAGCACCTTATGAACCGTGAACTGTGTGGGAAGACATTTGTCAGTAACAGTATGAAGTATGATTATGAAAAGCTGCATTATGCAATAACATTTGTTTCCTTTTTGTTGTCTATTGTTGTTAAACTATTATTTTTTTTTTTTAGAGGTAATAAAGTAGCGTTAAAATGTGTGAAAAATGTAGTAGTAGTACAGATAAAATTATCAGTATATTTGTTAATTAAATTTTTCTGTAAAGCAGTATTTCATTTATTCTAATTAGATGTTGTGCCTTTTGAAATGTCAAACACCCACCAGTGTGTATAATACATTTGATGTTCAATAGCTCAATAAAGTTTTCCTTTGTTTTTACACAAAATATTCCATCTAGAAATTTGATACGATGGGCTTGTCTGTATCCAGTTTATTGATATGAATGAACAAAACAAACCGCAACAAGAAATATTCCTATCAGTTTGGAAACTTTTTGTGCCAATAGAGCTTGAATTGTCTTCTTTATGGTTTTTTTGTTTATCTAGAGTGCATTCCCACAGTTTTATCAGAATCTGAGTCTGTCGGATGCTGGGCTGTGGACCAGCTTTTCCAGAAGTTCTCATTGTGAGAAGGAGTTTCCATCAGCTCTGGAGAAGAAGATTTCCCCTTTCCAGAAGGTAAGACATTAAGCTGCGATGCTAGGATTCTAGTACTCATCTTCTCATACTGGTTGGACATGTCTGAAGACTAAACATCAAATTTCTCCTTTTTCCTGGAACAAATAATATCCTATATTTTGACAGCTTATATGAAGATTATTGTATATTCGGTGCTTTGGTGTGTAAGAGACTTAGTGTTTTAAATATCTAATCAATGGAGGTATGTTCACTAATACCAAAATGTTCATGACACATGGTATTGTTGAAATATCATCTGAAACTGATAAAAGACTTTTTAAAACCTGCCTAATTTATGGACACTGAAAAATTCATGTGTTCATCACTTACTGTAAGTGTGTGTCTTTATTCTAAGTTTCCAATCCGAATATCACAAAATAATTTCTGCTCACTCACTCATGACTAGTGTAAATAGTGGTAAAATCCTTGCTTAGAAATTGTTACATCCAACTAATGATGTTGTGAGCATAATATTGGAGTGCTATTTTTAGAAAGAACTAATTGCTAATTAGCTTCTTGGGTTAAAACAACCAGGTTGATTAAGTTTTGCCTGACCACTTACAAGTGTTTGCTTTAAATGTGCCACCTAATGTTGATTAATTGTTTGCGTGTAACTGGTAGTTGCATTTATTAATAGATCTTAATCATTTTGTGGATGAAGTTTATTGGAATGGGGATGAATAGACTCTTTGAATCTATTTAGGAAGTTAACCCTTACCCTACCAGAGCATTTAACCTTTACCCTACCAGAGCATTTAACCTTTACCCTACCAGAGCATTTAACCCTTACCCTACCAGAGCATTTAATCTTTACCCTACCAGAGCATTTAATCTTTACCCTACCAGAGCATTTAACCCTTACTCTACCAGAGCATTTAACCTTTACCCTACCAGAGCATTTAACCTTTACCCTACCAGAGCATTTAACCTTTACCCTACCAGAGCATTTAACCTTTACCCTACCAGAGTATTTAACCTTTACCCTACCAGAGCATTTAACCCTTATCCTACCAGCACATTTAAACCTTACCCTACCAGAACATTTAACCCTTACCCTACCAGAGCATTTAACCCTTACCCTACCAGAGCATTTAACCCTTATCCTACCAGGGCATTTAACGCTTACCCTACCAGAGCATTTAAGGTTACAGTTTTATTTTAGGAACTTTTTGGAACGGGGGCTTTTTCACAAATTTGTTTTCAATTTTTACTGTAACAAGGTTATGTTATATGAAAGCTAAGACTTTAGACTTCCATTGGTCATTGATTAAGATTATCATATGTCCTAAAACTGCTATCTTTGTGATATTCTGCTCTCTTGTGGCTAATTACAAAACAAATATTGATGGAATTCATGAATTGATGAAAGAAAGACCTCTCATATGATACTATTGATTTTTTGGAGCAAGAAAAAAATTAATATGTCAACTTTAAAAAAATTGACCTAAATATAAATATTGACCTCCGATTTAGCTATTGATCTATCTATCTGATAGGATTTGGCACTATAGTTTCCCATAAACATGCATTGTTCCTTTCTATCATGCACAAAATTAATATAATTAGCTAATTTACCTCATTTATTATGCGCAGACTTGAATTTTTCAGTTTATAACCCAATTTCAGCCATTGGAAGCTTTGAAAATACTTATTTAGGTTATGCTGAATTTCTTTTACAAACTTCTGTTGAGTTCATTATCCTTTATTGACAGTTGGTACTGCATATGAAATGTCAACACATTTGTCCAAATACAGAAAAATACTTATGAGAAATACAATTACAAGTACAGCAGGGGGGAGGGGGTTATATTGAGAGGGGGACCAGGGGTAATGCCATCCCCCCAAACTATGTCCCCCTTCCAGGATCCAAATTGCTTCAATAAAAAGGATTTCCCCAAAATGGGACCACTCGCCCCCACCATGGGTCTCTTGCCCCCACCATGGGACTCTTGCCCCAACATGGGTCTCTTGCCCCACCATGGTCTCTTGCCCACAATATGGGTCTCTTGCCCCCAATATGGGACTCTTGCCCCCAACATGGGTCTCTTGCCCCCAACATGGGTTTCTTGCCCCAACATGGGTTTCTTGCCCCAACATGGGTCTCTTGCCCCCAACATGGGTTTCTTGCCCCAACATGGGTCTCTTTCCCCCAACATGGGTCTCTTTTCCCCAACATGGGTCTCTTTTCCCCAACATGGGTCTCTTTCCCCCAACATGGGTCTCTTGCCCCAACATGGGTCTCTTGCCCCCAACATGGGTCTCTTGCCCCAACATGGGTCTCTTTGGGTCTCTTGCCCCAACATGGGTCTCTTTTCCCCAACATGGGTCTCTTGCCCCCCAACATGGGTCTCTTGCCCCAACATGGGTCTCTTGCCCCCCAACATGGGTCCCCAACATGGGTCTCTTGCCCCCCAACATGGGTCTCTTGCCCCCAACATGGGTCTCTTGCCCCCAACATGGGTCTCTTGCCCCCAACATGGGTCTCTTGCCCCCAACATGGGTCTCTTGCCCCCAACATGGGTCTCTTGCCCCCAACATGGGTCTCTTGCCCCCAACATGGATCCCTTTCCCCAACATGGCTCCCTTTTCCTTAAATTTCATCCTACTCCACTGCGTCACAACCTCACAACATGGATTTGAGATTTTGTGAAATAGGTATATTAGGGGTTGGTCTGTAAAGTTTCATCCAAAATTTCTATAAAAAGGACAATTCATGTTTATCACATTGGATTTTAGTGACCCATTTACTTGTTTATAATCCTTACAAGTATATAATCCCAGCTAAATTATAGTGTTTTATTTTGCAAGGGATGCACACTAGCTATGCCTAAAGCTAGGCCTAATAATTGTAATCATGAAGTTTGAAAAATACACTCATGATTTCAGAAATTTGAAAAAGCATGGTATCCTTCAGCTGGTTCTGATATTCCCTGGGCCTCTTCTGGGTTGGGTCCAGGTACTAAAAGATCTCCATCACTGTTGATAAACCTCCTGACTCTTCCTTATCCTCAGTTTCACTTTGAAACAAGATTTGGGATGCATGTTCTTAATCTGTTGTCTCACCGTAAATGTCAAAAAATCTAAAAATAACTTTAGTGATATAGCTATATCATCTTGTTAGGAACGATCGAGGGGATGTCTTTTATTGCAGCAATCCATGTGAAAACGCATTGTTTTTGCTACAGAATGTTGTTTGAAACTTTTCATTATGATATAGGGGTGGATGACATGATTTTTAACACAAAGGGTAAACAATCACCAATAACTACAACATTTTACATATTTTACAAATAATACAACAAATTATGACTAGGTATGAGCAAAATTCAATTAGATTTAGACAATACCAGTGGTCTACATATTATTTATATTAAAAACACAAACAATCTAGATTTATTTTCCAAGCAATTTTTGTCATTTATTTTCCAAGCAATTTTTGTCATTTATTTTCCAAGCAATTTTGTCATTTATTTTTTTTATTTTCAAGCAATTTTTGTCAATTTTTCAAAAATATGCATTTTTTGGGACATTTTAAAACAAAAAGTGAAATTTCTAAATGTTTGGACAAAATTTACCACAAAAAAAAGTGAGTATAAAAAATAAAAAAACAATATTATGAAATATCTTTCAGAGATTTTTGCAATGAAACTATTCGCACCCCTATAGGATTTGGTAAGGTCCTGATTTTATTTTTAGAAAAAGGTAGTTTAAAAACAACGATATTATCACCAAATGTATCACCAAGTGGTAGAGTAAGGGTTAAACCATTATGAAAGCATCCACTGTGGCACTTTCCAAAGTAGTATGACATTAAGTTTACATGTTTGGAATTCTTCCCGTTAATTATCATACTTTCACTCTCAATAAATGCCTTAAAAGAAATTGGATTTATTTTGGCATTGCAATTAATTTTGTCCAATGACCTCAGTTTGTGTCTTGTGACTTAACTTTGAATTATATTTGCATATACTTGTTTTTCCTCATAAGTACTGTTATTATCCCTATTGTTATCTTTGTGTGCATAATTTTCATTAAACTCTTTAATTTGTTAGTGTACCATTTTTGCATTGGTGCAAAATGAAGCATTAAAAGGAAGCACTTGTTAAATTTATAATGATTCCTTTCTATAGTTGGGTCCTATAGCAAGGAATAAGCATATGCAGGGACTGCCCCTCCTCCTACCTATGGCATTTGTATCTTTCTCTTAGAGCTCTTGCATGTCAATAATATGACCATATCTTTAAAATCTAAACATATATGAATCTTATTGTTTGCTTGTTTTCAGGTTTTGGTCGTGCAGGCTATCCGACCAGACAGACTACAGAGTGCCATGAGCCAGTTTGCATGCAAGGCATTACGTAAGCTTCTAAAATCTTACTTATTCATTACTTGTACAGATTCTATCAATTATGGCATAGCATAACGGATGTGCAATATGATCAAATCAGGTATGTTATAGCTACAAAAGAGTATGCCATTCACTGTTGCCTCAGATGAATCACGTTGTAAACTTACAGATCTCTTCAAATCTGAATCTGCAGTTTCCGGAAAACAAGTTTAAATAATGTCACATGACTGAAATTGATGTGTCCCGTATGGACCAATGGTTCACTAGGGGAATTTAGTTGTCCAATAAAATATTGGGGGAATCTTGGCTGTCTGCACAATTCATGCACGTTGTGGGACCAAGCGTATTGAAAAAATGTTTGAAACAAACATATCATACATGCGTTATCATATGTGCGTTATACATATCATACATACGTTATACATATCATACGTGCATTATACATATCATACGTGCATTATGCATATCATACGTGCGTTATGCATGTCATACTTGCGTTAAACCTATCATTCATGCTTTATACATATCATATGTGCGTTATACATATCATACGTGCGTTATACATATCATACGTGCGTTATACATATCATACGTGCATTATACATATCATACATGAGTTATACATATCATACGTGCATTATACATATCATACATGAGTTATACACATCATACGTGCATTATACATATAATACATGCTTTATACATATCATAGGTGTGTTATACATATCATACATGCGTTATACATACCATACGTGCATTATTCATATCATACGTGCGTTATACATATCATATGTGCGTTATACATATCATTTGTGCATTATACATATACATGCGTTATACATATCCTAAGTGCGTTATACATATCATACGTGCCTTATACATATCATACGTGCGTTATACATAACATACGTGCGTTATACATAACATACGTGCGTTATACCTATCATACATGCGTTATACATATCATTTTCCTTTCAGTAACTGCAGCTGATTGGTTGGGTAACAAGGGGGAAATTCCGCCAGCAGTTGATTGGTCATAGTTTTGGGAGTTGTCATGTTTGGCTAAACTCAGTTTACTATCAAACTTGACATTTGTAGGTATATGGTCTACCTGATCTTCTACATAGCAGGTATAAGAAATGATTGATTGGATCTGTATATATTGTTTGATTGAGATGAAAGCTTCAATCAAAAACTGTTTTGCTGGGTATTTTGTGAGAACGTCTTCCCAAAGTCTCTGCTACAGTAATGAAATTTATGTACAGAAGTTTTCCTTATACAATGAAGCGGCAAAATATTAATCATACTGGTAAAGCTACATTGTAACAATCTGAAAGTAAGATCTTTTTTCCTTGAAATTCTCTAGAAATGAAGGAACTATCTGCTGCTAATTTGAACCTGAAGAGGCTGTACTCTGAAACGGTGGCGAGTGAACCCATCCTCATCATCATATCAGCGGGAGCTGACCCCACCCAGGAGCTGCAAGAACTGGCCAATGAGGTTATAGGCGGGGAACATTACCACCAGGTAAGCCAGTCTTCTTTGTTTCTGTATTATGCTGGAACGCAAGCAACATGCCCATGGGGAAAAGGGTGTATATGTCCCGTTTTAAAAAATAAAACCCAATGATGATATAGTCCCAGGCCTCACTGAATCGCCCCTATTTAACTCTAGGAGTCCTACTTAACTCTATGAGTCTCTTGGCATCCCTGGCAATGAGAGGGTTGATGCAGCCATTAAGCTTGCCCTCAACCTCTCTCCTACCCTATTTCCCAAAACCCTTTCTGACATCAAATCGCTTACCGCTTCCCTTGTTCATAATTGCTGGCAAATCTCATGGGACTCCCAAATTGATAACATACTCCACGTCATCCAACCCACCATTCTGATCAAACACACCATCATCAACCTCTCCCGTGTTGACAACGTTCACATTAACCATCTTAGAATTGGTCACACCCACCTTACTCACTCCCACCTTCTTATTGGCTCCCCCCAACCCCTCTGCAACAACTGCCATCGCACCCTCACAGTCCATAATGTTCTCCTTGCTTGCCCCCTGTACAACCTTCCCAGAGCTTCCCTCGCTCCCCACAACTCAATTGCCGAGTTCTTCCAAAAAACTTTGGATAAAATTATCTCCTTCCTTCATCATGCTTCCCTCTACAACCATATTTAGTCCTCTCCCATTCCCCTCTCTCTATTTTTTTCTAACCTCTCAGGCACAGTTTGACCCTCATTGTCATGGTGCCGTTAAGCCCTCATCAAACAAACAAACTCTAGGAGGGTCCCAAGAAAAGCGGGGCAATTCCATGAATGTAATGTCAGTCACAGAGCGTGGATTGCCCATATAAAAAATTCCAAGCATTTGCAATGGTGCCCTTCCTCACATTTATATCTTGTGGCCTTTGAAAAAACTCTAAACATTTAAACTGGTGCTTTCCTGACATCAACACACCTTTGTGGTCTTTAACAAATTTCCAAGTATTTACAATCGGGCACTTCCCTGATATTTTCACAGCTATGTGGCCTGTGAGGAATTTATTGATTAGAGATAATGGAAACTATTATGTTTTGTAGCACTCTGCTATTTTCCTGTATTGTGTTGTATTCTGCTCAAAATCCTGTAGTTAGATAATGATGGAATCCTGCTCAGGTTTGAGCAATTTCATATGAGATATTAACACTTGTTCCTGTATGTGGATTGTAATCCTTCACATGGAATTTAGTCTTGTTCCTGTACATTATAAACAAACTACATTAGCCATTTCCTTATGATTGTTGATAGTATGATTTTACACTTATTTGACATATTACTGGTGGCACGTTTTCTTAAGTTGTATTCGTTGTGGAAAAAAAGTTAGAAGTGTCTTTTTGTTTTGAATGATACAAGTCCAGATACAGTTTCAAAATGATTTTATACAGCTAAAATGAAAGAAATCTGAGAAAAATGTTGTGTTTCTTTGATTACAGGTTGCTATGGGGCAAGGCCAGGCAGATCTGGCCATGCAGCTCCTACGTGATTGTGCCAGGAACGGTGAGTGGCTGTGCTTGAAGAACCTCCACCTTGTCACAGCCTGGTTACAAGTTCTTGAAAAGGTATGATATAGATTGTAAGATTGTTTTATATTAGATTGCAGAGTTGGACTGGCTATTGTGCTAATGGCAGAAGGGCCCCTTGCTCCAAGGGCCCCTCTCTCTACTGGAGCTTCCCTGGATCCTCTCCAGCTTTTTGATGGCACCAAAAACCACAGCCTCCTAAAGCATCCCAGTATGACTGTTAGATTGGTGTTAAGACCTTGGGCAGTAAGATAAAACCTAAAAATTAGTTTTGATAAGGAATTAACTCCAATAATTTTCTGAGCAATTTTATTTAACTCTTTTCAATTAAGGCTCAAAAAGAATCCTATTTAGTACTCATACAAGTTAAAGAAAAGGATGTCATTACTGCATTACAGGTAACATTTAGGACATATTTCAGCAATATGTTCCTGTATCTTGCGTAATACTTCGTAAGAGCAGTTTGCATCAAGAGG
This sequence comes from Chiridota heheva, assembly GCA_020152595.1. Taxonomy (NCBI): domain Eukaryota; kingdom Metazoa; phylum Echinodermata; class Holothuroidea; order Apodida; family Chiridotidae; genus Chiridota; species Chiridota heheva. Next base: position 35,174 of record JAIGNY010004487.1, read on the forward strand.
TTCTATTCATTCAGTGTGTGACTAAGCCCAACATTACAAAAATTGTTTACAAAAGTCTTACTGATAAAACTGCGGAGAATTCTCCTGCTATCAACAAATGGACAGATAATAATAGCAGCTTCAATGCAATTGATTGGGATCTTTTTTTTTTTCTTATGCCTCATATCGCTATTAGGAATTCCAGGATACAATACTTTCAGTTCTGTTTCTCCATAGAATTTCAGGGACTAACTCTTTTGTTTATAAATTTGGCAAAAGAAAGTCACCTCTCTGTACCTTTTGTAATTTGTATGATGAAACGTTAATGCATTTGTTCTGGGAGTGCAATTGTGAAAATTTCTGGACCATAGCACAGAATCTTATTATGAAGTGTAACTTTGAGCTGTCTCCTCTTGAGGTTCATTTTGGTTATCTTATCAACCCAAATTACCTAGTCAATTTCATGGTTTTTCTTGCAAAGAATTATATATTATATATACAGTTGCAAAATGAAAGAAATTATTCCAAGTGTACATATATTTATAAGAAGTTCCTTTTGATGTTCAGATAGAATTCTATATTTTAGATAAAAACAACAAGACCAAGAGTCACTTTCAGAATTTCTTTAATCTGTAATTAATTCTTAATCATTCACTTATTGTACTTCACAAAAAATGTACTTTCATATTGCCACATTTTATATCAGTAATATTGAGGTACTCAAAATCCAGAATATCAGCGATCAATATCACCTGATCATCGGTAATATCACCTGATCATCGGTAATAAGACACAAATTATAAAGCTTTTTTTTGTGGAATTGTACCTGGTAAATCATATATGCCTTTTGCTATGTCCTATACATAGCTTATTATGTAAAATGAATATCTTTTGTAGTTCTGATCTCTCGATCAATCAGATCCTCTTAACCTGTCCGATTTACGCCAACTCCATATCTTTCCTTTCCCCTGCCACCACTATTTCCGACTTCTTCAAGAACAATCCCCCTCCAACATTATTACCTTCCTCTGCAACAGTAACCTTTTCCACTTGGTCTAATCTCCTCACACCCCATCATTTCCTATCTCACATCCCTCTCCTCTCTCCTTCTTCCCACCTTTTTTACTACAACTTATTTCCTCTAAAATGTTCACTTCTCTCCATCCTTTCTCTCCTTTTCTAATCATCTCTTTCCTAACCTTTGCACCTTAATTATTTAACACCCACTTGGCAATCTGACTGTCGCGGTACCATTAAACCTCAACAAACCAAACCTAGTTCAAAATGTGAACCATCATGATTTCTGTTATTATGTTTTATGTATCGATTGTTTCACGTTAAATTGTCTCTGGAAAAGCTTCAAAGAATATAAGTGGAGGAAAAAAAGAAGATGTTTCTATTGAAATCATTGAACCTTTCTTGAGAAATTAATATCTTCAGAAATCTCTTTTGATTTTCTTGCACGATACATTATCTTTAGTAATTTTCAAGTAATTGTAATCGAGCATTTCTTTCATGTTGTATTTACAAAGGATAGCTATGTTTACCATTGAGACTGTTTGTATAAAGCAAGAATTTTTTCCCCCAAGCTGAAAGTAATAGCACACTGTTATTGATTTCTATTGATTAATAGATATGTGGTTCTGAAACCAAACATAATTTAACTGGTGATTTTAAAGAAAATCTGATTTAAAGCAATCAAATGCACTCTATCTTCTCTATTGATCAATAACTTCTATAATACATACAATTTTGTTCAGAATTGATTTGTTCCAGTCATCAAAATATGCATTTGCACATAGTGATTTTTAGGGATAAATGAATATTGCCTCAGTGCACAAGGAGTTTCCCTTTGCGTTTTGTGTTATGCAACAACCTTTTGTTAAAAGTTTTTATATGTGCATCGTTGTTGTCAGTATCACCATCTTGATCATATTTATCATTGTCATCATCATCATCATGGTCATCATCATCATCTTTATCTACACTTGTATGTATCAGATAAGATAACTTGTACAGTAAATCTGATAACTTGTACAGTATTCATGATTTTTGCAGGAACTCAACTCTCTTGAACCTCATGAAAACTTTCGTCTGTGGATGACGGCTGAGAGCCATCCTAAGTTCCCCACTGTCCTCCTTCAGTCCAGTCTTAAGATCACCTATGAAGTAAGTGTCAGCTGAGATGAGATATCTTGCTACTTGTGCATGTACTAGTCAAACTTTGTAAAAATTGAAATTTATTCCCTGCAAAAAATGAGTTGCAAGTTGTTGACTCTTAACTTGTTTTAGGTTTTGTTTGCCATGTGCAATAAAAGCAAGACTTACCTCTTACTTTGTCATTCCACATTCAAATGTATATTACCCTATAGGCTCTTTGAGCCTGCACTATTGCTACATGTGTTTATGAAAAGCAATTCTCTCATGCCATGGAGCTACAAAAAGAGCATTGTAGGGCATTGTGCTTCTCAATGCTAGTCTCATGACATATGTTCTCTTGGGGCCATCCACATTAACCCTTACTCTACCAGGGCTATAAAGAAAGCGACCCCAATTTTCGTAACTTTTTTTTCATACGCATTTTTGACAACTTTCCTTTCATTTTCTTTCGTAACAAGTGTGGTTGGAATAGATGCTAAGATATTTATCTTTTGAGTAATTAAAACCAATTTAGGAAATATTGGAAAAAATTATGCAAATTAAGCAATTTTTGGCTAAATTTGGTCAACAAATGGTCAATCTTTGCAGAAGTATAACTTCTTGTCAGTATTGAAAACAGAGATTTGTGTTACATATTTAGATTGTTTTTAAATTTCCTTTCCAATGATACTAATCTATAATTTTTAGAAAGAAAGGAAAGATAAAAATACATCAAAAATGATAAAATTTAAACGACCCTGATAGCTGCAGCAGAAAAATAATTATGCTGTGGTCACGGTGAGACTCAAACCCGGAGCGCTCGCATGCTAGTCGCGTACATTTCCTCTGCACCACGTGGCCGTTCAAATTGGGGAGGTGTAATTTATTTCTTATAGAATAGGTTCTAAATAGAGAGGGGTATGCCTTTATTTATATATCAAATAAAAGGAAAATTCAAGCGCTTTCGAACGGTTGTTCAACAAAGCATGTGTGATGTATGGTTTGGGTTACATGATTTTTTGAGAGAAAAAACGGGTCAAAAATGGCAGAAAGTCATGAAATTTTGAAGAAATTTCTTCAGTACAAAAGATTGCACGTAGGGATTATGAAAATTATACCAGAAACCAATACTATCATGTCTTAAGACTTGCGTGTTTGATTTTGAAGCAAAAATGTGATCTTGAAGTTATCATAAGATGTAAAAGAGAAAAATAAAATAATTGTAAATTATTAGCAATTATTGAGTTTTACCCTTTTTCGATGTCCTTATTCTAAAAATTATGTAATATGACCTCTATAAAAAAGTTTTATTTTGTGAAAGAAATATCTGAGTACTTTAAAATGATACCAAGATTACTCCTATAGGACTGTGGTGAAGTCCCGATTTTATTTTTAGAAAAAGGTGGTTTGAAAACAGCGATACTATCGCCGCGTGGTAGAGTAAGAGTTAAGCAAGTCACACGGAGGGACCAAAAAGGTTATAGAAAGATATCATGAATGATTATCAATTAACATTTATATCCAAAAGATATTTTTTTAATGGCTAAATACTTATTTATCCTTTTTGCTTTTGGTTGATTTACTTCCAATTTTACATTTTAAGTTTAAAGATATTTATTGTATTTTAAAGTTGTTTTCTTATAGAATAATAACTTGAATTTGTAATAAATCCCAAGAACATTTCCTCCACTATAAAAATAGTCACTTTAATGAATCAAACATTGATAAGTTGTCAGTCGCAAGTTTAACATGAAGATAAAGATGTGTCCACGTTGTCACTTTGTATAATTTCACTTTTTGTGCATACTTTCAGGCCCCACCAGGAATCAAGAAGAACCTGCTGAGAAGCTATGACACCTGGTCCCCTGAGTTCATTTCCAAGGACAACAATGCAACCAGGGCTCAGGCCTTGTTTGCATTGGCGTGGTTCCATGCTGTATGCCAGGAACGGCGCAACTTTATCCCTCAGGGATGGACCAAGTTTTATGAGTTTTCTTTGTCTGATCTCAGGGCGGGAGCGGATATTATTGACAGGCTTTGTGATGGAAAAGGTGATTTTTATAAAGATAGTCATTTTTAGAATACCATATTTGATGTATTTAAGGATAGGCTCTCAACTCCAACTGCCCAGACATGGCCAGTGATGTCATGCTTCAGTGCACATATACTATGCACTTTTTTCTATGGATGTCCTGAAGCATGACTTGACTGGCCATGTCTGGGCAGTTGGAATTGTAAGCTTTTCCTAAGCACTCCTGCTCTAATAAGCACCACCCAAAAAATTTTAATTGAAAATATAATTTCTTTGATTAATTTTAAAACTTAAAATACTCAAGGTTTGTTACATTCTTCAGTTCTTTGTTACATTCTTTAGTTCTTTGTGTTTGCTCAGGATGTTTTTGTGGTCTTTATTGTGGGGCTAGTATAGAACCAGTTTACACAATGCAGTTACAATAGCACACTGTCTGACTGTACATGGCCCCGAGCAAGAGCGCTTATTTGGAAGAAAGTTTGGGCCTATAAAGTGGTGCAATTCTATTTTTGTAAGCACACCAGGCGCTTATTACGTTGAATACGGTAATTTGCATTACATTGTTATCTCTTTTATAGAGAAATTATAGATCCATTACCCATTGAAATGTTCATTTATAGATCCATTACCCATTGAAATGTTTATTTATAGATCCATTACCCGTTGGAATGTTTATTTATAGATCCATTACCCATTGAAATGTTCATTTATAGATCCATTACCCATTGAAATGTTCATTTATAGATCCATTACCCGTTGGAATGTTTATTTGTAGATCCATTACCCATTGAAATGTTCATTTATAGATCCATTACCCATTGAGATGTTTATTTAAAGATCCATTACCCATTGAAATGTTCATTTATAGATCCATTACCCATTGAAATGTTCATGTATAGATCCATTACCCATTAAAATGTTCATTTTTAGATCCATTACCCATTGAGATGTTTATTTATAGATCCATTACCCATTGAAATGTTCATTTATAGATCCATTACCCATTGAAATGTTCATGTATAGATCCATTACCCATTAAAATGTTCATTTATAGATCCATTACCCATTGAAATGTTCATTTATAGATCCATTACCCATTGAAATGTTCATTTATAGATCCATTACCCATTGAAATGTTCATTTATAGATCCATTACCCATTGAAATGTTCATTTGTAGATCCTTTACCCATAAAAATGTTCATTTATAGATCCATTACTCGTTGAAATGTTCATTTATAGATCCATTACCCATTGAAATGTTCATTTATAGATCCATTACCCATTGAAATGTTCATTTATAGATCCATTACCCATTGAAATGTTCATTTGTAGATCCTTTACCCATAAAAATGTTCATTTATAGATCCATTACTCGTTGAAATGTTCATTTTAAGGAGGACTTTGCTAGAATTGTTGGTTTTCTAAGCTGTGTGCATTCAGCATTTACTTTATGTTATAACGTACCTTCTATGCAATTACTGAGGAATGTGATTCATTGACATTACTAAAACTGTTAAGATCAATCCCACTATATAGCCTCTTTATCCTTCCATTGCTTCTCCTGCATTCTTGCTCAGCATAACAGTTTTGCGTACATTTTTGCTCAGTGTAACGATTTTTGCATGCATTTTTGCTCAGAGTAACATTTTCATTGTGTTCAACATAATGTTTTTGCATGCATTCATGCTCAGCGTAAGTTTTTTGCATGCATCCTTGCTCAACATAATGTTTGTGCATGCATCCTTGCTTAGCGGAACGTTTTTGCATGCATCCTTGCGGAGCGTAACGTTTTTGCATGCATCCTTGCTCAGCGTAAGGTTTTTGTATGCATCCTTGCTCAGCGTAAGGTTTTTGCATGCATCCATGTTCAGCGTAAGGTTTTGCATGCATCATAATGTTTTTGCATGCATCCTTGTCAGAAAGTTTTTCATGCATTTTGCTCAGCGCATAATGTTTTGCATGCATTCTTGCTCAGTGTAAGGTTTTTGCATGCATCCTTGCTCAGCGTAAGGTTTTTGCATGCATCCTTGCTCAGCATAACGTTTTTGTATGCATTCTTGCTCAGCGTAAAGTTTTTGTATGCATCCTTGCTCAGCGTAAGGTTTTTGCATGCATCCTTGCTCAGCGTAAGGTTGTTGCATGCATCCTAGCTCAGCGTAACTTTTTTGCATGCATCCTTGCTCAGGGTAACGTTTTTGCATGCATTCTTGCTCAGCGTAAGCTTTTTGTATGCATCCTTGCTCAGTGTAAGGTTTTTGCATGCATCCTTGCTCAGCGTAACGTTTTTGTATGCATCCTTGCTCAGCGTAACATTTTTGTATGCATCCTTGCTCAGCGTAACGTTTTTGTATGCATCCTTGCTGAGCGTAAGGTTTTTGCATGCATCCATGTTTAGCGTAAACTTTTTTTATGCATTCATGTTCAGCGTAAGGTTTTTGCATGCATCCTTGCTCAGCGTAAGGTTTTTGCATGCATCCTTGCTTAGCATAAGGTTGTTGCATGCATCCTAGCTCAGCGTAACGTTTTTGCATGCATCCTTGCTCAGGGTAACGTTTTTGCATGTATCTTTGCGGAGCGTAATGTTTTTTCATGCATCCTTGCTCAGCGTTATGTTTTTGCATGCATCCTTGCGGAGCATAATGTTTTTGCATGCATCCTTGCGGAGTGTAAAGTTTTTGCATGCATCCTTGCTCAGCGTAACGTTTGTACATGCATTGTTGCTCAGCGTAGCATTTTTGCTCAGCGTAAGGTTTTTGCATGCATTCTTGCTCAGCGTAACATTTTTGCATGCATTCTTGCTCAGCGTAACATTTTGCATGCATCTTTGCTCAGCGTAACATTTTTGCATGCATTCTTGCTCAGCGTAGCGTTTTTGCATGCATTCTTGCTCAGCGTAACATTTTTGCATGCATTCCTGCTCAGCGTAATGTTTTTGCATGCATTCTTGCTCAGCGTAATGTTTTTGCATGCATTCCTGCTCAGCGTAATGTTTTTGCATGCATTCTTGCTCAGCGTAATGTTTTTGCATGCATTTTTGCTCAGCGTAACGTTTTTGCATGCATTCCTGCTCAGCGTAACGCTTTTGCATGGTATGGACTCCTTTTGTTATATTTTCATATGATGTTGTTGATAAGGATATAGTTCAGAAGTGGTGCACAGCCTAATGCAATTTTTGATGAGATTGGCAAATTTGTTTTCAGATTTTAAATTTTTTCAAGACAATTCTTCCCCACACAGTTGAAATTATTTTTTGCTTGGGTAACCAATGTAAAAGACATTCAATTAGTCTAGAATGGTAAGATATATTTTCATGACAGTTTAAAGGCATATTCCCATGAATTTTCATTTTCATATATATGAAAAGAGGACTACTGTATTAAAGAAACAAATAAGTGAAATAACCATGTTGATAACTTATTCCGATAAGGAGTTGTTGTGTTTCAATGATCTCACCAGTATGTTGAAAAGTGACCTTGCAGTGTATTAAATATGTGTGATGTCATAATTGCGATCCAAGTTAATTCTTTATGTATTTCTATAAAATGATAATTTGTTTTTTTCATGTAGGTACATGAGCAGATGTCCTTGCAAAGTGCATGTAATATCGCACCCCAATAATTAAAATCAAAAATGTTTCCAATAATTTAAAAAACAGTCAATTCATTGTCAAAGAATTAGAGAAATATTCTATTGGATGTGCAATTATGACATCACACACTTTACATCGCAAGGTCACTTTCCAACACACGTAATAAAATCTTTGAAATGTAGTAAGTCCAAAGTACATCAACATGTTTTTTCATCAATTTATTTCTTTTATAGTTTTCTATCTTATATATGAAAATAAATCACGGGAATATTTCTTCAAGTGATTCCTTTGAGGTAGGTATATAATAATGCTGATGTGATCTAATCACATCTGAAGTACATTAAGCCTTTACTTTTGTTTTTGTAGGTAAAAAGAACCAATGTGACTTTATACATGGGTTATTTGAGAATGCCATCTATGGTGGGCGGGTGGATAACCCATTTGATTTGCAGGTTTTGCGTTCCTACCTCAGCCAGATTTTCAACAGTGACATTTTCGGTGGTGGCAGCGGAAAAATGAGATCCAAAAAGTTTGCCTCTGGTCTAGTCATACCTTCAACTGCTTACTACAGGGTAAGTACTCGAAAATAGCAACGATGCACATTATGCGGACAGCACCTTTATGATGGTTAGAATATAGGGACAGAACCTGTATTACATTTCCTTATGAAGCCTGAACAACTGAAAACAAAGTTAAATTAGCAGTAATTACCGTTCTATTATGATACTCATCACAAAACACAAACCCACCTTAACCTCTTCATCAACCTCCACAACCAAATCAAAGACCAACTCTCAAACTACACCTTCATCTATACTGATGGCTGCAAGGAAGGTGACAAGACAGCTAGCTGCTGCTGCCGACATCCAAGACATCACCTTCAGTAGCAGGCTTCTTGACTACTCGTCCATCTTCTCAGCTGAGGCAAAAGCCATCCTCCTCGCCTTCAACTTTATTGAGCTTGCTTGCCCTCAACCTCCCCCTATACCATTTCCCAAATCCCTTTCTGACATCAAACCGCTTATCGCTTCCCTTGTTCGTGACCGCTGGCAAACCTCATGGGACTCGCAAATTGATAACAAACTCCACGCTATCCAGCCCATCACTCTGATCAAACCTACCATCCATAACCTCTCCTGTGTCGACAACGTACACATCACCCGTCTTAGAATAGATCACACCCACCTCACTCACTCCCACCTCCTTATTGGCTCCCCTAACTTCTCTGCAGCAATTGCCATTGCACCTTCACAATTCATCACGTTCTTCTTGCTTGCCCCCTGTACAATCTTCTTAGAGCTTCCCTCACTCCCCACAACTCAATAGCTGAGCTCTTCCAGAAAAATCTTTTGAATAAAATGATCTCCTTCCTTTATCATGCTTCCCTCTACAACCATATTTAGTCCTCCTCTCCCACCCCCTCTCTCTACTTTGTTTTTTCCATCCATGCACCTCCTCTCTCGATCTCGACACAATTTGACCCTCTGTTGTGGTGCTGTTAAGCCCTCATCAAACAAACAAACAAACTATTATGAAAGTCTATGGATTTGTTGCAAACAAATATATATATGGATGGGCTTTGGCTTCATCCTCAAAATATGAATGAATTTCTTTTATATACCTTGATTGGTTGAACATAGGGGTCCTGTACTGTAATTAGTGGTGTTATACTATGACGACTAAAACTTGTCATTGTTTTACAATATTATTCTTGTTAACAGCATTTGACCTGGGTCAAATTTTTAGGATGTCCCAAAACCATAAACCTTCATAGGTTAATGGTATTCATGGTTATAAAACAAGTAGTAAAACACACGGCAATAGAAGGTTCTATGAGGGGAATGTCTTCAAGCTTTGTATCCTTTTTATCTATTCTAAAGATTGTATGTGAAATAAAATATCATAATGCTACCACCAAAAGTGCATGACCTCACTATAAGTGTGTTTATATTAAATTTGAATTTAATTTTATCAAAAGCAAAATGAGATGGGTGAAGGTTATTCAGTAGATGTGACTGGTACACATCATTTTGTTGAGTTAATTTAAGGCATCATGTGTCTCATCTTTACTTGTCCTAGGATTACATGGAAATCATAAATAACTTCCCCGAGGACGACAAGCCAGCGTTCTTTGGTCTACCTGCAAACATTGAACGCTCCTCACAGCGCGTCATCAGCAATCAGGTGATCTCTCAGCTGAAGGTCTTGAGACGATCTGATGAGGTAGCAGAGAAGTTTGACATGGAGGCCTGGAACACTGAATTGGGACCATTCCTCAATTTATGGAAGAAATTGAATCAGGTTTGTGGTTTTAGGATCAGGGTTTTGTTTTAGATGATTATGTTTTTTGGTTTAGATTACATGTCTGTCAGTGGTCAGAGAGTAAGGGTTAGAATTAAGATTGCATTTCACATGATTCACCTTGTATTGAGGTACACTGAAAAATATTTGTGAATACTATTGCACTATGTCACAAAAATTATAGAATGTATAGTTTAATTTTCATACAAAAAATGAAATGAAATGATACAAGTAAGCTAGCAAATGCTTGTCAGAGAAAATTTGTGTTGTGGCTGTATCCATAAATGTGGCTATTTTTGATAAAACTTATTTAGTTTCTAAATGAGTTTTTTGCATGAGTGTCTTATATAGGGGAAGCATGCAACAAGTTTGCATCCTGCACATCATCCATTCCTATGTGAGATCAGGCACAGTAAGATTATCAGTCAAGTTTCACCATATCTGCTCAAATGAAAAGAAAAGCAAGACAAAATTGGGAACATAGTTATAGTTTTTTCATCTGAGAGATGGTTAGTGCTCATTCAGCTCTAGGCCACGCTGTGGGGATAAGAGATGGTTAGTGCTCATTCAGCTCTCGGCCACGCTGTGGGGATAAGAGATGGTGAGTGCTCATCCAGCTTTCGGCCACTCTGTGGAGATGAGAAATGGTGAGTGCTCTTCCAGCTCTCGGCCACTCTGTGGGGATGAGAGATGGTGAGTGCTCATCCAGCTCTTGGCCACTCTGTGGGGATGAGAGATGGTGAGTGCTCATCCAACTCTTAACCACTCTGTGGGGATGAGAAATGGTGAGTACTCATCCAGCTCTCGGCCACTCTGTGGTGATGAGAGATGGTGAGTGCTCATTCAGCTCTCGGCCACTCTGTGGGGATGAGAGATGGTTAGTGCTCATCCAGGTCTCGGCCACTCTGTGGGGATGAGAGATGGTGAGTGCTCATTCAGGTCTCGGCCACTCTGTGGGGATGAGAGATGGTGAGTGCTCATTCAGCTCTTGGCCACTCTGTGGGGATGAGAGATGGTGAGTGCTCATTCAGCTCTTGGCCTCTCTGTGGGGATGAGAGATGGTGAGTGCTCATTCAGCTCTCGGCCACTCTGTGGGGATGAGAGATGGTGAGTGCTCATCCAGCTCTCGGCCACTTTGTGGGGATGAGAGATGATGAGTGCTCATCCAGCTCTCGGCCACTTTGTGGGGATGAGAGATGATGAGTGCTCATCCAGCTCTCGGCCACTCTGTGGGGATGAGAGATGGTGAGTACTCATCCAGCTCTCGGCCACTTTGTGGGGATTAGAGATGATGAGTGCTCATCCAGCTCTCTGCCACTCTGTGGGGATGAGAGATGACCAACCTATGTGCCTAGCTGAAGCTTTTGCCCAATTGCTGCTGCCATTAATAGATGGCTTTGAGTGCTATAATATGAAGGGTGTACCTTTCTTATAGCCCCTATTTTCTTACTTTCATAGAACAAATTTCTTACTATGTTTTTTTCATATTTATCTATTGAATGACACTTCTGCTTTGGTAGTATATCTTACAGAGAAGCAAATAAAAACCTACTTTCTCTCTTTTTAATCCAGGGCTCAAACCTTATTCAGACCAAAGTCCAGCCTCCAAGTGACAAGTCTGGTTCAGCCAGTCCTATCAACGCTTTCATCCAGTTGGAGCGTTTCAATGCAGTCCAGCTGGTCCAGTTTGTCCATTCCACCCTGGCTGGACTGAGTAAGATCATGAGAGGGAATTCTCTGTTGACCAGTGAGGTTCAAAGCTTAGCTTCTGCATTACTCAAGCAAGAGGTAAGTTAATGACCAACTACGACAGCTGTTTGTCCTGAAAATGATATTGTATTAACATACTATCATTGTTAAGTCATAGGCTAACTCAATTTTATTTAATTCGAGTACTTAAATCAGCCAAACAATTACAATATAAATATATACATATACATTGAGTAACATGGTTTACCAAATATAAATACAGTTGCTGAGTAGATTTTGCAAAAAAAACTACCTAAAGCATATGTGTGCAAAACCCCCTTATGATACAATAAGACTCTAAACTTAAAATATAGTTGTATGAACTTTCTCATTTATAACAGTAGTACTTTGTCACAGGAGTTGAATACTTTATCATTAAATCATGCAAGCCAATGTTCTTTATTTGTATTGTTGTATCCGAGTCTGAATAGTTTAAGTTGGCAAAGCATCATCTTGCACAAGCATTGAAGTATGTTTTTAAATCAAATGAATGAATGATGTTAGAAGTTTGTTTCTTGGTTACTTTTATGCTTTCTATGCTGGTTCCTTCAGGTTCAAACATGTTAGCTTTCTCCATAAGTAGTTTCTTCCATGTTTTCTTGTCTTGAGTCAGCCTTTCTGCCATGACCAGGAGTTGATGCCTCAGATTGCATGTTCTCCTTGACACAGTCTGCCCATCTTTTGGGCCGTCTATCTCTAGGTCTGGTAAATTGAGAATATTACCTTTTAAGATTGAATGATAAGTTTATTTCTATTCTAGCATCAGAATGCCATATCTTTGTAATAGTTTATAGCAAAAGGTTATTGGCCTAGATTTCTTGTCTTTTGTTCTTATCTTGTAAGCTACTTTAATGTGTGTGGTGTTATACAACCTGCTACAAAGTTTGTAAATATGACCATTTTGTTTATTTTCTCACAGACTCCAATGTCCTGGCAAGGAAAGTGGGAGGGGCCTGAGGATCCTATTCAGTATCTGCGGACAATTGTGGCCCGGACTATGGCCATACAAGGATGGGTTGAAAAGGCGGACAAAGGAAGTCTTCTTTCATCCACCCTGGATTTATCCGAACTTTTCCACCCTGATACATTTCTTAATGCTCTGAGACAAGAGACTGCAAGGTAAGTCTTTGACTTATATTCAAAGCTGCTTAAATTCTTCATGCATGTATTTTACAAAGTCACTATTCTTTAAAGAAACACAACATTATAACATGTAGTTCTCATAATACTGAATTGTTCCAAGTTTTGTCCAAGATTGTAGCATCTCTAAAAATCTTGTAAAAGCAAAGTGTAAATCTGTCAATAGATTAATCATTCAATAATGTTGATATATCCTGTTCATTGTACTTTGGTAAGTTTTGTATCAGGACTGAAGGCATGGTTGGTAGCTGTTGACTGATACATCTTCTGAGATTGTAACAGATCTGATGATGATCTGGTGCTCTGCACCAGGGAACTCAAGCCACCACCACCAAAACCTTAGCTAATACTGGTATCGACATTACAGTCACCCCCTCTATGTTCCCTGAACTTCAGCAAAGGTTTCATCAGAACCAGAGACCTTGCCTATGAAAATCTCGTTGAAAAACTTGCCAGCCAACATGTTACTAAATCCTGTCGTCTCGTCCTCAAGAGAGATGGTGCAAAAACACCCACCAATACCATCTTCCTGACTTTTGCAACACCAACAAACTCTCCCCTCTCACATCACTGCCGGCTACCCGAGAATCCCATTCACCACTTACATTCCCAACCCCCTCCATTGTTATAAGTGCCGGAGGTATTGCCATTGAAAAAACTCTTGCCACAACCAAGCGCACTGTGGCAACTATGGAGCCCGGACCATGACAGTGCCTCCTGCACCAACACCCCACTCTGTACCAATTGTGACAGTGCTCATCCAGCCAACCATCCATCCTTCTCAAAAGAAGCCCCTCCTGGCTTCAAAAAAAGTAGATAACCAAACTGAAAACCCTTAATCCCAGCATCATTTAACAACCTGAGGCATGGAAGCAATTCCTTGCTCCCTCCACACCAAACCTTCCTACTCGAGCGCAGTCTTTTCAAACACCAATACCGCCTCCCCTAACACAACTAAAACTGACTCACATGCCCAAACCGACCTCACCTGGCTCTTCTTACCCAATCCTAAGCCCATCACCATTGCCAACAACCCAACCACACCCATTACCCAAACCACCTTCACCACCACTTCTCTCCCCAACCTCCCTTCCTTTTCTAAGACTCTCATGGTCCTCTACCCAACACCTCGCTGCCTCTTTCAGCAACATCTTGTCCTCGGCCAACTACCCCAATGCTTTCAAAACTAAAAAAGCTTGCAACGAGGCCCAGAGTATTACCTTTTCCCTCTGACAACACCGAGAGCCACAACACCCCTCTCACCCTTTCTGAAATAAATCTAGCCATCCACGATGCTAGCTGCACCTCCAAGGGCCCAGATAACATGTTCCCTCTATGTTCCCTGAACTTCAGCAAACGTTTCATCAAAACCAGAGACCTTGCCTATGAAAATCTCGTTGAAAAACTTGCCAGCCAACATGTTACTAAATCCTGTCGTCTCGTCCTCAAGAGAGATGGTGCAAAAACACCCACCAATACCATCTTCCTGACTTTTGCAACACCAACAAACTCTCCCCTCTCACATCACTGCCGGCTACCCGAGAATCCCAGTCACCACTTACATTCCCAACCCCCTCCGTTGTTATAAGTGCCGGAGGTATTGCCATTGAAAAAACTTGCCACAACCAAGCGCACTGTGGCAACTATGGAGCCCGGACCATGACAGTGCCTCCTGCACCAACACCCCACTCTGTACCAATTGTGACAGTGCTCATCCAGCCAACCATCCATCCTTCTCAAAAGAAGCCCCTCCTGGCTTCAAAAAAAGTAGATAACCAAACTGAAAACCCTTAATCCCAGCATCATTTAACAACCTGAGGCATGGAAGCAATTCTTTGCTCCCTCCACACCAAACCTTCCTACTCGAGCACAGTCTTTTCAAACACCAATACCGCCTCCCTAACACAACTAAAACTGACTCACATGCCTAAACCGACCTCACCTGGCTCTTCTTACCCAATCCTAAGCCCATCACCATTGCCAACAACCCAACCACACCCATTACCCAAACCACCTTCACCACCACTTCTCTCCCCAACCTTCCTTCCTTTTCTAAGACTCTCATGGTCCTCTACCCAACACCTCGCTGCCTCTTTCAGCAACATCTTGTCCTCGGCCAACTACCCCAATGCTTTCAAAACTAAAAAAGCTTGCAACGAGGCCCAGAGTATTACCTTTTCCCTCTGACAACACCGAGAGCCACAACACCCCTCTCACCCTTTCTGAAATAAATCTAGCCATCCACGATGCTAGCTGCACCTCCAAGGGCCCAGATAACATCCCTTACCAGTTTCTGAAACACCTTCCCAACAAGGCCCTACCCCAACACCTTGCCGCCTCTTTTAGTAACATCTCATCCTCGGCCAACTACCCCAATACTTTCAAAACCAAAAAAAGCTCACGATGAAGCTTGGAGTATCACCTTTCCCTCCGATAACACCGAGAGCTAGAACACCCCTCTCACCCTTTCTGAATTAAACCAAGCTATCCATGATGCTGGCTGTACCTCCAATGGCCCAGATAACATTCCCTACCAGTTCCTGAAACACCTCCCCAACAAGTCCATCACTACCCTACTCACCATCTTCAACCACATTTGGTCCTCAACACTCCTTTCCCCCTATCTGGGGGATAGCTACCATCACCCCCGTCCCGAAACCAGGGAAGAACAGTTACGACCCCTCCAGCTACCGGCCCATCGCCCTCACCTGCAGTCTCTGTAAAATTATGAAAAGGATCATTAACCAAAGACTAAGCTGGTTCCTTGAGACCAGCAGAATCTTCTCTCCTCACCAAAGCAGCTTCCGGAAAAGTCGCAATACTCTGGGCCAGTTAATTATGCTCGACTTGCAAAAAAGGAACACCTCTTTACCATATTTTTCAACCTGAGAAAGCTTTTGGAAATACCGCATTACAGCATACCTGCAATCTCCTTCCTTCATCATGCTTCCCTCTACAGCCATATTTAGTCTTTCTCTCCCACCCCCTCTCTCTACTTTTGCCCCTTTTTTCACCAATGCACTTCCTCTCTCGATCCTAGCTTTCTGGCTTTTAGTTCCCGTGTTTCTCTCAATCTCCCCTTATTTTATTTTCTTTCTACCTCTGGAATGATCTAACCTCTCAGGCACAATTTGACCCTCGCTGTCTTGGTGTCGTTAAGCCCTCATCAAACAAATGAACAAACATTAACATTTTTTCTCTGAAAATTGTAGCTGCCTACCCCCTCCCGCTTTTCAATGTTGGATTTATGTATGGTTTTAAGTCATATCCAGAAGAAGAAAAAACATATTAATAATTGCCATCATTGAATGGGGAGGGGGAGGGGAGGATGGTTAAGATAGTGAGGTAGGGTGGCAGCATCACTGAAATTATAACAATGTCCTTAAAATTCTAAAGTAATTCGAAAGTATCAATTACAAATGAAAGAATATTGATTGAAGAAGCAATAGAAAAAAAAAAAATTCAGCATTTATGACTTTTAATTGAGGAATAATTTACAATAGAAATAGGTTCATGAAAAACATCACATATTTTCACTAAGTGTTTCAACGAGTTTTGTCCAAGGTCATCATTTTTACTTTGTTTGGTATTGCAGACTCCTTAGAGTTTACCCTGATATAGGGAGGTGAATGGTAAAGACATATAAGATGGGTTTAATCAGTTCTTTACTAATGTTGGACCTGATTTAGCTGCAGCTATACCTGAACAAATCAGCTCAATATATGATTATCTGGATGAGATGAATACACATTCCATGTTTTTAGCAGATAGTACTGAATTTGAAATACTAGATATTGTTAGAAATATTCTGTAATAAATCTTCTGTTGATTGTAATAATATAATCATGTCATTGGTAAATTTTATTTTCAAATTTAATCTCCTTACTGAGAGTGAGTACGATTTTAGGTCTGGTCGTTCTACTTTTATGTCATTATTATAATAAATCGAAGAAATCATCACATCATTGGACAATAAAAAATCAACCATTGGAGTCTTTATTAATTTAAGAAAAGCATTTGACACTATATTCCAGCGATTCTTAATAAACGGCCTGTGGGCCAATAATCCAATCTGTCCCGCGAACAATCGTCATAGTGGAAAAATATATATAGTACGTCGCAATCGATCTGAATGAGATCGGTAAAAATTGCAAAATCCTCATTTATTTTGGGTTTTTCCAAAGCAGATCAACGCACTAGAACATTGCAGCTTATCAAATAAAATGTTACTTTTAGTTCCGCTGTAAAATGGGCAGACGGTTTATCAAATAAAATGTTACTTTTAGTTCCGCTATAAAATGGGCAGACTCGCGCCGTGTCAAAAGAAGTCCAATAAAAGAACTGCCGACATCTGGCATACATCCTCTTATCGTGCGGGCTCTCAGCTTGTTTGTATTCAGAGATTGTTTTGATGGGTTTTGTTTGTCATGTGATGCTGGTTTTGCCACGCGATTGGCCTGCCGCCTGAGGCTGTTGTCAAATGGTATCCCTTAGAAAAAGATTAATTAAGAAACTGCTATAGACCATCATTTATTGACCAACATAATTCAATATGTTTAATATCAACAATTTCAATTCAGATTTTTGTAATGTAGTTTGTGGAGTATCACAAGGGTTTATCCTTGAGTCAAAATTATTAATTCTATTTATTAATTATATTTGTATATTGTTAAAATTTGTACTCTTTGCAGATGACACAAACATTTGTTGCTCTCATGAGGCTACTTATACACTATGTAGATAGTAATGAGCTTGATGAAGTTAATATATGTTAATAATTTATTTCTTAATGTTGCAAAAACTAATTATATGTTCTTTAATATCTGCAGTATTATTTCTGTTTGAAAGATTACTATAAATGAAGTTAATATTGAAAGAGTGTATGTGAAAAGGTTTCTTGGTGTATATATAGATCATAATCTAAACTGGAAAGAGCACATTGTTAATTTATCAAAAGACTTTCTAAAATTTTACAATTAAGCGATGCACTCTCATAGTTGCAATTTTCCTAACTTCTCTCAATTATTGTGCTAAACTATGATGAAATAAATATATTTCTAATGTTACTTCATTATACCTAAAAC
The DNA here is from genome assembly GCA_020152595.1 of Chiridota heheva. Taxonomy (NCBI): domain Eukaryota; kingdom Metazoa; phylum Echinodermata; class Holothuroidea; order Apodida; family Chiridotidae; genus Chiridota; species Chiridota heheva. Next base: position 53,188 of record JAIGNY010004487.1, read on the forward strand.
AAAAGAATGTCATTTTTATTGTATGTAAATGCAAATTTTTTAGACCATGCTAACAAACTTTTCTACAAATTAAAAACATTAAGATTATAGGCTTATTACAAATTATAGACTTCAATACAGGAGTATTTATGTTTAAGGCTTATCAGATGTCATTATCAGAGAACCTACAAAACTTTTTATTATTGACATCCAATGATAGATAACACAAAATATAAAAATAATTTCATACAAGAGTATGTAAAAACAAACAATGTGCATCTTCACCTCAGGAGTCAAACTCTAAAACTCACTTAATGATAGTATAACGAAAATCAAGATTAACTTTCAGTCATCAAGTTGGGCAAGAGTGTAATTGCCAATCTTATGATCTCTTCTTTATTTTATTTTATTTTTGATTATCTTCTTTTTTCTTTTTTTGTTCATTAAGGCTTTTCTTATGGTATCTTATTGTACACATTTTTATCACAAATTTTCCGATTTATGTTGAAAATAATGTTTTGGGGAAATCATTTTATAAGTGTTACACTTCAGTTTTCTCCTTTTCTATGCAATAATTTACAGATTAGACACAATGTAAAGTTTACAAAATGTATTTTGTTAATTTGAAAATGTATATAATTTGTCTGTTACACATATTTAGTATTATTTGCTAGAAATAAATTGTGTCATTGTCGTTTGTAATAATGGTGGCCTGGAAGCCTATCCTTAGCATCATATAACAAGTCTCCATCTAGCCTATCCTTAGCATCATCTAGCAAGTCTCCATCTAGCCTATCCTTAGCATTATCTAGCAAGTCTCCATCTAGCCTATGCTTAGTATCATCTAACAAGTCTCCATCTAGCCCATCCTTAGCATCATCTAGCAAGTCTCCATCTAGCCTATGCTTAGTATCATATAACAAGTCTCCATCTAGCCTATCTTTAGCATCATATAACAAGTCTCCATCTAGCCTATCCTTAGCATCATATAACAAGTCTCCATCTAGCCTATCCTTAGCATCATATAACAAGTCTCCATCTAGCCTATGCTTAGCATCATATAACAAGTCTCCATCTATAGGCAAAGAAAAGACATAAAGACATGATTTGAGCTGCAGAATCCTTCAATGACTTATTTTTCGATGATTATTCAAAAACCACTATTTTTGAAATGGTACTAATGGACCAAAGTTCATTGGGTGTTCTGCCACTGTTTATGTTATAGGTGATAGTTGACAACTTTGTATATGAATTGTCATATGTATTCTGCATTTCTCAGTTGAAATAATCTTATCACAAAGGAAGACAAAGACATACAGGACAATATAGATAGTAACAAGATAACTACCAGTCAATGAGATGATGGGAAGGTGGGATAGGGAAAATTCAAGATGGATTGTTATGAGAGAAAAAAATTACATATAGACAATTAAGTTGGAGCTGAATTGTTTCAGTAATGTGTGTGTTAATTCATTCATTCACTTTATTTGTAAATATTGATCTCTTTGGAGGTTCCTCTACCCTTTGGAAGAGACTATTCCATTCTTATCAGGGAGTGAGAAAATAGTTGTAACTTCATTCTGATAAAGGAAGTTAACAGGATGAGTGGTGGGTTTTTTAAAATTGACAACCCAATGTCTTTAGTTGTGTTGGATTATTTTTAGTGAGCATGCGAAGCATAATGCTAACCTATGTAATGACAATTTTGTCCGAACGTCCACAGTTTTGCCTGAGATTTCCTCAAAAATGTTAAAGTTTTTAAGAATTCCTCAGAAATGATAAAGTTTTTTCAGAATTCCTCAGAAAATGTTTAAAGTTTCTTCAGATATCCTCATGGAAGTCTGGAATTTCCTTACTAAATGTTTTTTTTCTTCAGAGACTTAAGACTGGTTGAAAAATAGATTCCTTAAAAAGTCTACAAAACATTTGATATTTCCTTCGAAGATAATTGTAAGATAATATAATTTCCCAAAATTCTTTAGAGATCCTCAAGTGTCTCGAATAACATTGAGGTTTAAAACCCTTAAATTTCTTTTAAATATTTGAGCACCAATGGCTGTATCAGGCATGATTATTAAACTCCACCTTTATTATACTGTGTTCATTTGGATAAAGTTGCAACAGTATATGAACTGACAATCTTTTTTTACTTAGTATGCTCAGTCAGGGAGTGTGACAGGATATGACTGCATATGGACATAGGGAGGAATGTCATATGGGACATGGATGGGGGCCATGTGGGACATATGATATAATATTTACCATGTGGTATGTACCAAGGCATTATTATTTGACTATGACTTTTTTTCTTATTCTACAGTTCATTTGCATATAAGTTCATTTGTATATATGGACTGATAGACTTTCATACATAGTGTGCTCAATTAGGGACTGTAATAGCTAGGACAAGACTTCTTATGGAGCTTATGCCATGTGGGACATGGGGTGGGATGCCATGTGGAAAGGGTGGGATGCCATGTGGGGTAAATGGTGGAATATCATGAGGGACATAGGGTGGAATGCTATGGGATAGGGTGTCATGTGGGACATGGCATGTATATGGGCCATGGGATGTCATGTGGGACATGGGGTGGGATGCCATGTGGGACATGGGGTGGGATGCCACAAGTAACAAAGAGTGTGACATAGGTTGGGATGCCATGTGTGACATAGTGTAGGAGGTTATGTGGAACATAGTGTAGGAGGCCATGGGGATATAGGATGTGATGCCATGTGGGACATAAAGTAGAATGGGAACATATGGTGGGATGCCATGTGGGACATCAGGTGGGAAGCCACTGATGCGGGAATATAAGATGGGATGACATGGGGGAGAAAGGGAGGGATGCAATATGGAACACAGGGGGAATGCCATGTGGTACATTGGGAGGGATACCATGTGGGACATATGATTGGATAAATATAGGACATAGGATGGGATCCATGTGGGACATAGGGTGGGATGCCATGTGGTACATATGGTAGAATGCCATGTGGGACATGGAATGCCATGTGGGACATATGGTGGACTGCCATGTGGGACATATTGTATGGTGGAATGCCATGTGGAAGATATGGTGGAATGCCATGTGGAAGATATGGTGGAATGCCATGTGGGACAAGGGATGGGATAGGAAGTCATGGGGTGGGATGCCATTTGGAACATGGGATGGAATCCATGAGGTACCATTGGTGGGATACCATGTGGGTCATAGGATGGGATGCCATGTGGGACATATGGTAGAATGCCATGTGGGATACATAGTGGAATGCCATGTAGAAGATATGGTGGAATGCCATGTGGGACAAGGAATGGAATGGGATGTCATGTGGGTTAGGGGGTGGGATGTCATGTGGGATAGGGGGTGGGATGCCATGTGGGATAGGGGGTGGGATGCCATGTGGAATAGGGTAGACTGCCATGTGGGACATGGTGGGATGCCACGAGTAATGCAGAGTGTGACATAGGTTGGGATCACATGTGTGACATAAGGTAAGATGCCATGTGTGACATAGGGTAGGATGCCATGTGGGACATATGGTGGAATGCCATGTGGGACATATGGTAGAATGCCATGTGGGACATATGGTATGGTGGAATGCCATGTGGGAGATATGGTGGAATGCCATGTGGGAGATATGGTGAAATGCCATGTGGGACAAGGCATGGGATGTTATGTGGGACATAAGGTGGGAAGTCATTTGGGACAAGGGATGTGGGACATAGGGTGGAATGCCATGTGGGTCATAAGATGATGCCCTGTGGGACATATGATGGAATGCTACGTGGGACATGGGATGTCATGTGGGACATGGGGTGGGATGCCATGTGGGAGATATGGTGGAATGCCATGTGGGACATGGGATGCCATGTGGGACTTAGTGTGAGATGCCATTTTAATAATTGGCCGAGTCATATGATATGGGTGTCAATTTGCATGGGCATGCGAACCATGATGGTATTTACCGTTCTACTTAACAAATATCCTGGAACAAATATTTTATGATATGCAATGACATGACAGTAAGTACAAATTTTGCAAATCAATACAGCTGATGAAAAAGAACCATCACAACCACAAAACCATTTGGTTCTGGTTACACTCCTTCAGGCCTTCTTTTTTAGGTATCTTAATGATTAGGCTTTTGTTCCATTTCCTAGGTCTTCGCCCCTGGTTCCACATTTGGTTTAACAACTTCTTGATTTCTCTCGTAGAAAAGCCTATGTCTGCTTTAAGCATTTCACTGGAGATTTAAGTCAATGCCAGGTGCATTTCCATTCTTCAGGCTTTTTAGCGTCACTGACATCACTGCTTTTATAGCATCAGGTTCTTCTAGAATGGATTTGTCAATATCTACATCAGAAATATGATCTTCTGTATTCGGGTTGATGAGGTTTTTAGCTCGACTATTCAAAGAATAGTAGAGCTATTCTACTACCGTTGGTGTCGGTGTCCAGTAAAGTTTTGGTTAAAGATTTCATAACTTAAGTTATGAATGGTGTACATTCATGTGACTTGGCATAGGGGTACTGGATGTGGGTTACTGATCAAATGAGCATGGATGGAGGGTTGTGTGTGCATACTAGTTAGCTTATTTGCATAACAATGAAATATTTGTAGGTTAAAGTTTTGCTTAAATTTGTAGTTAATAATTTTCTTAATTTAAATGGTTCACAAATTCATGTGACTTGGCATAAAATAAAACAAAATGAAAAATATCAAAATAATGATGGGTCTTTAAGGGTTTTTTAATACTGTGGTTATTTGGATAATAAGTACAAACATTTGTGGGTTAAAGTTTTCCAGTTTTCTGGTTAAAATTTCAAATCTTTTGTTATGGCAGAATGGATATGGGTATGTAAGTGGGTGGAGTCATTACTTGATCTGAGCATGATAAGGGGTTGTTTTCTTATCTTGATTATATCCTTAATTGTATAACAATTCAAATTTTGTAGATGAAGAGATGAAATTAATGTGGATGTGTGGATTTTGTTTGCACAAATTATCATATATTTGAAGACCATTGTCTACACTTAATGGTAAGGTGAAATGTGTGTATTAATTAGGTTATTTGCATAACAATAGACTTTTACATAAAAATTTACCCTTAGATAATAATTTGGAACTTGTTACAGTGGTAGAGGACATGGGTACTGTTCAAATTGGCATGATTTGGGGTTGTGTGTGCATATTAATTAGCTTATTTGCATAACAATGCAAATATTTGTATCTATGATATCTCTTAAACTAAGGTGGGAGTAGGGATTTTGTTTCACACAAATGATCATATATGTGAAGAGTATTGTCTACACCTAATTGTGAGGTGTAGTGTGCATATTAAGTAGGTTATTTACATAACAATAGACTTGCATACAAAATTATTTAACCTGAGATACAAACTAGCTATTTGGTTTAGTTGTCGAGGGCATTGGTACTGTTCAGTTGAGCATGGTTGGGGGATTGTTTGTGCATAATAATTAACCTATTAGCATAGGAATGAAAATGTTTGTATATGTGGTGTCTCTTGAATTAAAGTGGGTATGATGATTTTGCTTAAACAAATGATCATACAGTATATGTAAAGAGCATTATTCACGCTTAATGGTGAGGTATCATGTGCATTTGCTGCAATATGTTTGCCCCGAGATCAAAAATATATGGCTTATGACTTACTAACTTCACATTTTTAGTTTTGTTATGATATTGATATTCCTGACATGAATAGCAATCAAAATGTTTGTCTTGCTATGAATAAAGAATCAAATAAAAGTTTCCTCACTTCCTAAGAATTTTAAATTAGGGGTTTGGGAAATATAAACGATAAGCAGAATGTGGGGTAGAAGATGACATGATTATAAGGTAGCTGAAGGAATTAGGATGGATCGTGTGGGACAGGGTGGAATTGTATAAAGGGCAGGGTGCAGTGGGATGTTGGTCAGGATGTGTTGGCATGTTAAACAGAGTGGATTGGCATGTAAAACAGGGTGGGTTGACATGTGGAACAGGATGGGTTAGCATGTGGAACATGGTAGGTTGGCATATCAATTTTGCTTTAATGTTATTGTACATTGTTCATGCTGCTTGACTTTGTTTGACACACATATTTTCTAAAATTGGAAGTTGTATTACAAACTAGGATGTAGTTGTGGAAATGTGTAGGCACTGGGGAGGGTACAGGTTGGAAAGGGGATTGAATGGCATTCTTTTATTGACATTGGCAAGTCAGGGCCTCTCCTTTCCTTGTTTCCTTGTTATTCAATTGATAGAACTAAAAGAGGTGTTGTAGTTTTAAAGACTGCTAGGTTTTACATGTTTTCTGAATTACTTGAGCTTTTTTGTCTTAAAATATCTAGAAAAACTCAAAGATATTTTGAATCTTGTAGTGCAAATGAAAATGTAAGTGCATCTTTCAAAGCTCAAGTAATTTGAAATCATCTGCCTCAGCTACCCTATTTCTGTATATACTTCCCTCTTTATGCCCATTCTCTATACTAGCTTTGAATAGTTGGGCATACTGTCCTTTTATCTATTTAAGATTTATTTGAAGTGTTCCTTCCATCTAGTATTCCTTGCTTTGTGCTCCTTCCATCTAGTATTCCTTGCTTTGTGCTCCTTCCATCTAGTATTCTTTGCTTCGTTGTGGTCCTTCCACCTAGTATTCCTTGCGTCTTTGTGCTCCTTCCATCTAGTATTCTTTGCTTCTTTGTGCTCCTCCCACCTAGTATTCTTTGCTTCTTTGTGGGCCTTTAATCTAGTATTCTTTGCTTCTGTGTGGTCCTTCCACCTAGTATTCCTTGCTTCTTTGTGCTCCTTCCACCTAGTATTCCTTGCTTCTTTGTGCTCCTTCCACCTAGTATTCCTTGCTTCTTTGTGGTCCTTCCACCTAGTATTCCTTGCTTCTTTGTGCTCCTTCCACCTAGTATTCTCTTTCTTCTTTGTGCTCCTTCCACCTAGTATTCCTTGCGTCTTTGTGCTCCTTCCACCTAGTATTCCTTGCTTCTTTGTGCTCCTTCCACCTAGTATTCCTTGCTTCTGTGTGGTCCTTCCACCTAGTATTCCTTGCTTCTTTGTGGTCCTTCCACCTAGTATTCTTTGCTTCTTTGTGGTCCTTCCACCTAGTATTCTTTGCTTCTTTGTGGTCCTTCCACCTAGTATTCCTTGCTTCTTTGTGCTCCTTCCACCTAGTATTCTTTGCTTCTGTGTGGTCCTTCCACCTAGTATTCTTTGCTCTTTTGTGGTCCTTCCACCTAGTATTCCTTGCTTCTTTGTGCTCCATTCATCTAGTATTCCTTGCTTCTTTGTGCTCCATTCATCTAGTATTCCTTGCTCCTTTGTGCTCCTTCCACCTAGTATTCCTTGCTTCTTTGTGCTCCTTCCACCTAGTATTCTTTGCTCTTTTGTGGTCCTTCCACCTAGTATTCTTGCTTCTTTGTGGTCCTTCCACCTAGTATTCCTTGCTTCTTTGTGGTCCTTCCACCTAGTATTCCTTGCTTTTTTGTATTCCTTTCACCTAGTATTCTTTGCTTCTTTGTCAACAAGGATGTTACAATCCCTAACTGCAACACTTTGCCTTTTTTGTCATTGCTTTAACTTCTTTATCAGCTGGTAAAGGGTTTTCATGTTATGTTTGGCAGATAGATTTTTCAGCTTCCCTTGCTATCTTTCAGTTCCTTTTCTTTTGTCTTCTCTGATCTTTCATTTGACCTCTTTATTTGTATCTTTGTAGTGTCTTGTCAGTCATTTCCTTATTCGTTCAGATCTGGTGCTTTCAATTTTCTGCTTTTGAATCTTTCTCTGGTCAACGACCTTCCTTGAATCTTGGTGTATCCAAGGCTTTGTCTTGTTCCTTCTGAATCCGAGGACCTCTTTTGCTGCTTGCACATATGCCACCTCCAGGTTGTTACTCTTCTGTCTTTGAGCTCATCCCAACTTTCTGTTGTGCTTAGTACCTGTATTGGATATGTATATTGTATCTTGATCTTACATCGTTGTTTAACAATTTCCCTAAGTCACTGCTCTTTTCAGTGCTAGGTGTCTTCCGTAACTTGAGCCTTATCTTCGTTTGTACCAGATTGTGGTCACTTGCGCCATCTGCCCCTCTGGTTTCCATAATGGATGTCCTGAATCTTTTGTTGATCAATGTGTGATAAATATGGTTTCTTGTGCTACCATTGGGAGACATCCATGTGTACTTATGAATCGATTTGTGGAGAAACAATGTACCTGTTACAAGTGGGTTGTTTGTAGCACAAAATTACATTATCTGATCTCCATCCAATTGTGTCCAATCAATTATAGCTCTTGCAGTTTCTTTGGCTAGCATGACTGACTCCTTGATGGTGGTAGTCATCATCCCTTCCTGAATATAAAATGGTTTCACCTGTAGCAAGTCTCATCCAGCTTGACCCTGTTCATCTACTTTCACTTATCCTAAGATATCAAGTCCTGTTTCTCTCATTTCCTTGGCTAATTGTGCTGCCCTCGCAGCTGTGGTCCTCACATTCCAATTATCTATTGGCTACTTTTACTTTTTAGTTTTAAAACCTAGTTCTGTTACCCTCTGAGTCTCTTCTTCATGAGTGCATTATCAGGTCATTAACTCAGTACTCTTTTGTTCAATTTGTCTGTTTACACCTAATCGATTTCTTTTTTCTTTCTTATTTTCTGTCTTCCTTCATTGCACCTTATTTCTTTATACCATTGTTTTCCATTAATCCTTTTCCTTTTTCCTCATTTTTGCTTTATTTAATTTTATGGTAATTTGAGCCTTATCCCTCATGGTTAGTCTCCTATTCCTGTGCCCCTCAATTTTGTTTCATTTTATTTCCTCATCTCACTCATGATTTCTTTCCATTCCAGCAACTATCCCTATTCCTGGAAGTATTGAATTCTGCCATTTTTAAATTCCTCCCGATCAGTTTCTTTCTTTTTATCTTTAATTACCATTTTCAACTTTAGCACTCTTCAGTAGTTGACATTCATCCAGATTGATGAGGACAATAATAATCTGTTATTAAAGTATGCTGTAAATACATTTACATGCAAATGAATTTTGCCCTATTCACCTTTAAGCTCATTATCCCAGTAGTCATCATCGGTTTTAATAAGCATGTTTCAAACAGACTAAGTGCATTGGCTTCAACTCACGGTTCATCCTGGAACTTAATATTCTGTGCAGCTTAATCTTGATTATTCTAATTTCTTTGCCCATTAAGTCCTCCTGTTATGCCTAGCAATTATCAGTCTCATTAATCAGTGGAGATATTTTAAACAAACTTAAGTGGCTAATGGACGATAAATTTTCTCTTGTTCCAAAGACTGTCCAATAACCTTCCAGGACAGTGCTGTGTTTATGAGTGTAGGCATGCTTTTGAAGTTCAGTATAATATGTTTTTGATTATATAAAAGACATTTATGTCTACTCCTTGTGACTTTTGAGACCTTAGTATGTATACATAGTCACTTTCCCTTTGTGTTTAGGTTCAGTTTCCAAATTTCTTTTGGGTTGCAGTTTGGTTACTGCAATCTTGAAAGCAGTTTTACTTTTGAATTCAATTTAGAAGACATGTACAGCAATCAATCTCATTTTGATGTGAAGTACGTAGAACCCCTCTTCCCCTGTATGTACCTCTACCTCTTCTCCCTCTTCATTCCCCAACTCTTCTTTCCCCATTTCAACCACAGAGGAACAAGTGCTAAACAGCACCTCTAATTTTATATCACATGGATTGATGAAAATGTATCTTTGATAATCTTTCCCTTTCTTGACCTTGAACATTGACAACTTTGGTTCTGAAAAGCAAAATCAAAATTAGTGCATTCCCCTAAAATAGAGACTTTATACCATCAGTTTATGTGAAAATATACCTTGACCACTATCCGATAAGATGGTATCAAATCCGTTTAATAGAAATTATTGAACTGCTAAAGGTAGGTAAACAAGAGGATCAAGTCTTTTAAAGATAAGAAATTTCTTTACTTGAAATAGCATGCATCTGGTTTAAGAAAATATATATATTCAAAACAGGAATTTTCTTCAATTCAGGCCTGACAATGTTCCATGACTAGGGCACCTTTATACTTGAAGGAATATCTGAAAAATTATGTGCGACACATGCAGTTGAAGATGATTATTGTTAGTTTGAATGCCACTCTTGTATTTTTCTACTTATTCTTTTTGAATATGTGGGAGAATTCATTCAGAATTTTAAACACCATCACATTTCTGTTCAGGCAGAAGTGCAACATTTCAACAATCGTAATGCTTTTATCGTACAAATTATGTACTTGTGTGATAGAGCAAGGAATTAAATGCTTTTGTATGATGAAGCTGCTTTTTGTACATCATTTCTGCTATAAACCATCTTTCAATCATAATTTGTTAAACCATGAAATGACTGAACATTCTAAGGAGTGAAGATTAATGACCCTGTGCATGCATTTCCATTAAAGAGCTTGGTTTCAGGGTAAATGGGAATTTAATTCAGAAACGTTTGTTAGAAGAAGAGCAGCAAGGTTCTATGGATAATTAATCAGATAATAGCCATTTATGCGGAAAAGTAAAGTGAGTGCATCACGAGTTGATGGATGAACTCATTCCATTAATGATATAAGCATTATCTGTGTGATTGATTAGCAGGTTAAGTACCTTTTCTAAGTAACATTTACAAATAATAAGTTAAAGCCTACCAGATACTATAAATCAAGAAGCCGCATTAAAATTGTGTCCTAAACACTCGGTCATTAATATAAAACTGGTCGGGTGATCAAGTTAAGTACCCCTACTTCCAATTTGTATTGCTTGCTTATTATCTAGGATACAGTTTCCAAGCTCCACGACAACATTAACGCATGAATGATTCAAGTCAATTTGAGTAGTTTTTAGGTGATATTACTTTTGTGGGGTTTTTCAATTCGTGGAGGTGGGATGCTGCATGCATTATTAGACAGGTATACCCCCAGTTTGGATAACTTTTTAATGCAGTGGCTAGATCATCATGTATGATGAATACAGTGAGGGCAAAAGTGAGGATGGAATTGATATAATGTAATCTGGGTTCCTTTTGGAGGCATTCCTATCCCTTCTTATATAATTCCTAACTTGACTCAGCATTGGCAATATCAGATCAGTTTCTAGTGGATTTCTGTTTTAGACATTGTATGTAATGTTAGGTCCATGCCAATATGGATTCCCCTCAAAGGACCATGTACATGTGTAAGATTTTTGTATCAAATAATTGTTTGCTATTTTGAATTAAGTTTGATTAGATTATACATTTGTTTACCTTCCTCTGCTTTGAGGATATGCATTCTTAACTATTACAGCAACCATCAAACATGGCACCTCCTAATACGCGGAATTTAGCTTTCTCTTATTAAGGTACTCCAAAGATCAGAATTTGACGCCTCATCACTGCCAAACGGAGTGGGACACCCAAACTACAACCAAACTCCAAAACACCCAACCTATAATCTCTACAAATCTAGAACCACCAACCAACTTGGTGGTCACCATCACCCACCTCAGAATAGACTGCCCCTCACATTCCCACCCCCTAAGTGGCTTACCCCAACTCTGCAACAACTGCACACAGCAACTTGCTTACATTCTTATTGAATGCCCCTCTAAACACTCCATAAGACCTTTCTCATCCTCTCCAACACAATCATCACAAAACCCCACACCCAAAACCCCTGTTATTTCTCCAAGACATCAAAGCTATCATCTATCTGTGGTGCCTACACACCTCCACCACTGGCAATCTAACTTAACCCCCTTTGTCAGAGCTTCAAATACCTTGCACATTTGCACTATTCAGTTAGTATAGATTTACTTTAAACCTCTGACACAATTTGACCATTGCTGCCAAGGTTCATCCCACCCACCAACTAAGCAACCATAATTTTACTTGCAAATAAATTCTCTAAACCAGATTTCATAGCATTTAGCTGGTGCTGGAGGAGGAAAGCAAAAGGGAGACACATTTCAAACTAATTCATCTATGTTTCACAAATTTTCTTCTAAAGGATTAATTAAGAATTAATTTTGATTGTTACTTTTGCTTTTTTAATGGTTTTAACACTTTAAACAGATTGACATTTTCTTTGTTAGGTCTTTAGATTCTAAACTATTGTATCATATCTTGTCTGTGTCCATTATGATCATTTGTTTTATTATGTCCAGGCAGGATAATTTGTGCATTTCTAATGTAATTTCATCAAACCTTTACTTCATCACATTGCAGTGTTTGTACATCCTCAACTGCTCCTAAGCTACCAATCTCTTTGATGTGTTGTTAAGTACACAGGGCTGGCTCCACTTGATTAATTATTACAATCAAAATCTATCAAAACAGAAATGAAAACATTGTATTTTTCTGTAATTATGTCTTGTATAGAGCTAAAAATGATCTTGGTCACTAGCAACCGAAGATAATAAGGAGAAATGATTAATTAGGGGTTTAGGTTTCTTGGTGAGTAGGTGACTTATTAAATTCTGGCTGAAGTGAAAAATGCTGCAATTTTTGGTGAGCATGTGAACGTGTGTAATGGCGATTTCATCTGCTGGCCAGCCGTCCACAGTTTTTCCTAAGATTTCCTCAGAAATGTTAACGTTTTTTGAGAATTCCTCAGAAAATGTTAAAGTTTCATCAGATATTCCTATGAAAGGTAAGAATTTCCTTACAAAATCTTAAAGTTTATCAGAGACACTTTAGACAGATTGAAGACTAGTTTTCTTAAAAAGTCTACAAAACATTTGGTATTTCCTTAGAAAATAACTGTAAACTGATATAATTTTCCAATATTCTTCGAAGATCCCCAATTGTCTCTCTCGAAGCACTAGAGATTTCAAATCCTTAAAATTCCTCCAAATATTTGTGCACCAACAGTTGTATTAGACATGATTATTAACCCTTACTTTACTAGCACTTTTTTAATAATGCGCTCGGGAGGCGGAGTCAAAGATGGGGAACCTAAAACGGTGATAATATTGCCGCGTGGTAGAGTAAGGGTTAAACAAAGGCTGATTATTGAAGGGTCCTCTGTCTTCCAAGCAGCAGAGTCGGACTCGTTCCGCTTCAATGACCCGCCCAAAGAGATCATGCTGCCTATATTTTTGAGTTGGCGCACTTGTCGAGGGTTAATTAAACCCTTACGTACTCTATCAACACATTTTTGAAATTGCGCTGGGGAGACGGAGTCAAAGATGGGGAGCCCAAAACAGCAATAATATCGCCGTGTGGTAGAGTAAGGCTTAAACTTATTGTGGTCATTTGCATAAAGTTGCTACAGTATATAAACTGACCAGACATTGTTTTATTTAGTATGCTCAGTCAGGAGTGTGACAGGATGTGACTACATATGGACATAGAAGGGACGCATGTGGGACATGGTTGGGGGCCATGCGGGACATATGATATAATATATACCCAAAGTATACACCAAGGGCTATATCAGGCATAATTATTTGACTTTTTTTTCTTATTCAACAGGTCATTTGCATTCAAGTTATTATAAGAACTGACACTTTCATACGTAGTATATGCTCAATCAGGACTGTGATACCTAGAATGAGACTTCTTATGGAGCCTATGGGATGTCATGTGAGACATAGGGTGGGATACCATGTGGGACATGGGGTGGGATGCCATGTGGGACATGGGGTGGGATGCCATGTGGGACATGGGGTGGGATGCCATGTGGGACATGGGGTGGGATGCCATGTGGGACATGGGGTGGGATGCCATGTGGGACATGGGGTGGGATGCCATGTGGGACATGGGGTGGGATGCCATGTGGGACATGGGGTGGGATGCCATGTGGGACATGGGGTGGGATGCCATGTGGGACATGGGGTGGGATGCCATGTGGGACATGGGGTGGGATGCCATGTGGGACATGGGGTGGGATGCCATGTGGGACATGGGGTGGGATGCCATGTGGGACATGGGGTGGGATGCCATGTGGAATGCCATAGGATATATGGTGGAATGCTATACGGGACATAGGGTAGAAAGCCATGTGATGGGACGTCATGTGGGATATGGGATGGTATGGGAAGTCATGTGGGACATGGGGTCCCACCCCATTTCACCAAGTCATTTGCATATAAGTTATTATATGAACTGACACTTTCATACATAGTATGCCCAATCAGGGACTATGATAGTTAGGATGATACTTCTTATGGAGCCCATGGGGTGTCATGGGGGACATGGGGTGGGATGCCATGTGGAACAGGGTAGGATGCCATGTAGAACAGGGTGAAATGCCATGTAGGATATATGGTGGAATGCCATGTGAAGCATAGGGTGGAATGCCATGGGATGTTATGGTATGGGATGTCATGTGGGACATGGGATGGGATGCCATGTGGGACATGGGGTGGGATGCCTTGAGTAACACAGAGTGTGACATAGGTAAGGATGCCATGTGTGACATAGGGTAGGAGGCTATGTGGGACATGGGGTAGAAGGCCATTGGGACATGGGATGTGGGACAAAGTAGGATGTCATTGGGACATTGGGAGGGATACCATGTGGAACATATGGTGGGACTCAATGTGGGATATCAGGTGGGAAGCCACTGATGCGGGTTAAGGGTGGGATGTCATGTGGGTCATAGGGTGGAATGCCATGTGGAACATGGTGGAATACCATGTGAGACATACTGTATGGTGGAATGCCATGTGGGAGATATGGTGGAATGCCATGTGGGACAAAGCATGGGATGGGATGTCATGTGGGACATGGGATAGGATGTCATGTGGGACATGGGATGGGATCCATGTGGGACATAGAGTGGGATGTCATGTGGATCATAGGGTGGGATACCATGTGGAACATATGGTGGAATACCATGTGAGACATACTGTATGGTGGAATGCCATGTGGGAGATATGGTGGAATGCCATGTGGGACAAAGCATGGGATGGGATGTCATTTGGGACATGGGATGGGATGTCATGTGCGACATGGGATGGGATCCATGTGGGACATTGGGTGGGATGCCCTGTGGGTCATAGGATGGGATGCCATGTGGGACATGGTGGAATTCCACGTGGGACATGGGATGGGATAAGATGTCATGTGGGACATGGGGTGGTATGGGATGTCATGTAGGACATGGGGTGGGATGCCATGTGGGAGATATAGTGGAATGCCATATAGGACAAGGGATGGAATGGGATGTCATGTGGGACATGGGGTGGGATGTCATGTGGGACATGGGGTGGGATGTTATGTGGGACTTAGTGTGAGATGTTATTCATACAATTTGCTGGGTGATATGATATGGGTGTCAATTTGCATGGGCATGCGAACCATGATGGTATTTACCATTCTAGTTCATTTTTGTTGCTTAAATGCACTAAGAAGGAGCCATTTGTAAGAAGCTTAGGCACAAAGGATTGATGTGGGGCTCACTGGGGGGTACATGTGCTGTGGTAGGTTTTAAGTTCTAGTGACCCATTTTTGTTTTTTTGCATGAACATCAGGAACCTACATGTCTGCGGTCAAGTTGGTGTGTGTGTGTATTAGTGTGTGTGCGTTTGCTTTGATATTCATTTAAGGACCTTGATCTGACAACACACTAGAGCTGTGAACGTTTAGGGATTTTAGTAAACGTGTACACGACAAAAAAAAGCGAGCGTGTATCGTGTACACGAGTTTAGTACCGTAATTTTCAAAAATACACCAAAATTGCTCCAAAACTACGAGGGATAAAAAAAATCGCAACCAGTATGGCAGAAGTATTGACTGCATTGCCCAAATAGACGCTGAGTTTTGCTTTCCAAATCGTAAAAAGTTTACTTCTACAGTATAAATCATCATTTTTATGGAAAATATGCATGGAAATTTAGTTTAGAAAGAACAGATAACTTCCTTTCAATGTCATTTAAACTCAACATCGCGTAACTTTTTTGTCCTATTCGCTAGCGCTTTCAAAGTTCTGTGAAAGTCTTGCATACTGAGGCCTATGATATACCTCGCCGTAAAACATTTTAAAACTACGCCACCACCCCCCAGGAAGTTCTGAAATATCAGTCCTTTCGAAAAAAATGGCCGCCATCTTTGCGAAGCATGCAGAATTTCAGCTCTCTTAAAACCTTTTTCTGTTTATTTATTATGCAATATTTTTTCTTTCTTGCAAAATTTATTTGACTCATCATGTAATATTTACATGTAAATGTACTGATTGTCACGATTCAAGTG
Source organism: Chiridota heheva (assembly GCA_020152595.1). Taxonomy (NCBI): domain Eukaryota; kingdom Metazoa; phylum Echinodermata; class Holothuroidea; order Apodida; family Chiridotidae; genus Chiridota; species Chiridota heheva. The sequence goes on from JAIGNY010004487.1 coordinate 69,383, forward strand.
TTTTTTGGTCGATGAAACGGGCCTTGATTGTGTGGGATATAAAGCCTTATGGCCTAACATTAGGCCTATTGTTAGTTTTACTGTTTACTGCTGCACATTCGCGGTGCATTTTAGATGTTAGATTACTCAGATTTCGGCGAAATCAAAGTGCATAATATCCCCATTCATTGGTGATTACTGCGCTTTTGTGATTCGCACATTTAAAAAGGATTATGCTAATCGGGTTTACAGTTTGTACAAAAATCATTGATTGGAATTTTGTCAGCCGAATGTGTGTGTGATTTGAATCATGAATATTGATTTTCAACGGCAAGACACTATGATGTATGAAAAACGATTACTCACAATGAAGTATTTAGTAAAGGTTTACAAGATTTGCGAGCGTGTAGCATGTACACGCTAAACGGTCGCAGCTCTACAACACACCAATCATTTAAGGACCCAGGTTGCTTTTGAGGACCTGAACACACTTCCTTAAACATTTTTGCTATAAACAAGAAAATCTTTCATTTAAGATGGCGCTGGAGAAGTTTTACAGATGTCCTAATGAACCGGTTGAATCTGACATCTAATTTTATACTATTTTTAAAGTGCTAAAAATTCCACACTGATTTTTTTTTTAATAGATTGCGCCACAAATTCACCGCTGATTCACCGCGAGTCCCTAGTTGTTTAGTAATACTGAAAATTAATACACGCAGAAGTCCTTAGATGAATAGATGTATCATAACCTAAATTTTGTTTTATGTCCTTAAAAAGATAACATAAATCAGGACTGTATTTTTGTTTATTTTTTAAGTCCCCTTACCCTACAAGCAATTAACAATGAAAAAACAACAATGGTTTCAGTTCCACTTCATTATTGGTGTGTATCATTGAGTCCTCAAATGGATAGTTTGATGCTAAGGTCCTCGGATCAGTACGTGAAGCACGTATGGGTGCACATGTATGTGTGGGATGTGTCATCTGAAGAACAGTCTGTGATGTAATGTATAGGGTGCGTGGATGATCTTTAGATATGCTCTATTGTTTGGTGATATGAATAGTATTATTAGTAGGTGGGCTGAGTATTCAATTCTGTGCCATGCAGAGTCACTGGTGTTGTAAGTCTAATCATGGAGGTAGAAGGTCTAATGCAATGGTCTGATGTATAAGTACTTCCATCACAGTTTTCATATATTTCTTTGAAAAGAAGTACCTCTATGTAAGTGATAGGAAACCTTGTTTGTTTGTAATTATTGGGTGTAACATTATATCTGGGAGTATGTTTTCCCATCTGCTCATGTACCCAATAAGTTTTTAAAGTTATTATTATTTGTATTTTGTATTTTTTAAATGACAATATGTTTTACTATAATATACAAAGAAGTTTGAGGAATGTGAGGTTATACATTACACATAGCCTGTTACCAGCTGTTTTTGTTCACCATTCTCTCAGAATGTTAAACTTGAATCATTCTTTGTAGGAATAAGATATCAACACAGATCTTTTTATCAATTTGTTTTTGGAAGTGCCATCTTTTGTGTGACCTCCTAATTGGAATATGCAGGGGTGTATTTATTCTACTATACAGTTAAAGGTCTGTGGTCATCCTAGTCCAGTGGGTGGTCATGACTGACTCTTGTGACCCTTTTGATGATAAATTCCAAATTCGTCTATTCAGAGTTGAACAGTTTATGCAATTACTTTAAATAGCATTTCAAATTAAGCTTTCCGGTTTTGGTAGAACCGTCTTTGAAATTTGAATTTAACATTCTCAACTTTCCATGACACAGTTGACTTTGATAGATGCAAAACTGATGATGTTTGATTGATGTTAAAGCTAGGTCTTTCCTAAATCTCAGTCAGTTAAAATGAGATTGTCTTTCCAGCTGTATATTAATTGGGGCGTGGTTTAAGTTCTTATTGTTCATTAAGTGTACAAGCTCTTTCCTTTCAGTATGCTATCATAGGGGCATTAATAATATGCCCAACGTGCATCAGATAGAGGCGTGTGCACGTGCAACCGTCGATTTTGGCCAAAATCGGCGGTTGCAGTGCATACTAAACGGAAAGCGGAGGTACACGTCATGTTAGGATGATAAATATCATGTTGTAGAGAGATAATTTAAGAATAATGAATATTTGCCTTAAAGAATCTGTGAGAGATGTCTTTTCATTACTCCGTCACATATTTACATAAATAGGTCTTGAAATTCAAAAAGCTGTAAAGGACTCATAAAATATTGTGTGTTGCAGGATATAATTAAAAAGAAGCTTGCATAAGAGAATGTGTTAGAGAAGTGTTTCTATATAGACAATTCCTAAACTGATTTTAAACCAAACATCAGTCTTCAACCAATCAGCTTCCATCGCTGAAGGAAAGGTTGGCAACAACACGGCACACACGTATTACATTTATGTTTAATGCACATATGATTATAGCATTTGAAAGCATGCAATTTTCCAACAGTTGCTCCCATACCCTGCATAAATTGTGCTAAAAAAGGCTAAAGCCATCCGAGCCATTAAGCCGGTGTTTATCCCCGGTTTCCATGGCGCAAGCGGATGAGAGCACAATACTCCTCCTGGACACCAGTCCATGCAGATTAACTCCCCAGCAGTGCTGGTACTCATTTTACAGTAAAGTGTCTTGCTCAAGGACAAAATGCAGAGCTCACAACAGGAATTGAACTCGGTACCTCTCGAATACGAGCATGACTCCTTAATCACTGAGCCACTGCACCTCTTTGAATCGTGCAGATGGCCAATAATTCCCAGTATTTGATTGGTCGATAAGATTCCCACAATATACAATTGATCCATTAGGTACACATGATTCATGGCCATGTGACATTATTTAGATTAGTATTCTGGAAATTGACAATTCAAATGTGAATAGGTCTAAAGCATTTGCAGAACTAGTTCTGGAAATCCAGAAAGCTGTAAAGGGAGCATTTTGTAATCCATTTTAATGAACTAATATTTTAGTTTGAAAACAATGAAGCTTAATCTACATAAGCATGACCGTAAATATTTTGGTCTAATTTTAGAGACATCAAAACATCTATGGACAATCTGAAATTTGCCTGCAGCTGGACCGGGAACGTTCCAGGAACAAAACAAAAAGTTAAGGTATGTTTTTCTTTCCATAATCCTTGATTGAATTTTCTTTGTGGTTCTGATCATGATCGTTCACACATCTGTGTTGTTATTCCATAATTTGTTCGATATGTGTATATATACTTTTACTTTATTTCTTTAATGTAAAGTGCAATTGAACATTTTGATGGTAGTATGCAGGCTTTATAAGAGTATTAAATTTAACTTACTTAAACTTATTTTACTGTGGCAGATAATAATGAGGTTAAAATCTCAAGTGCTGTTAAATTATTCTTAAGATATCTCAAACACTACAACTTTAAAATGTCTTTCTTTTTTTTTTGATATCTTTTTAATAGTCAAGGAAAGTACTTTGTTTCCTTATGGTAAAAAATGTATCTTTATTGTTATCAATTAAAAGGTAGCAGTCAAGGAACATGAGAATCCTTGTGTCAGTGAAACGTTGAAACTGCAATGCTTTGTATTTTTCGAAATGAAATGTCAGATTCCATTTGCTCGTTTCCATTCTCACATATCTTTAAAAAAATCTTTTATGGTATTTATATTTAGTTATTGTCATTTGTGAAATAAATTAAATTTTTTAACATATAATAATGTTGGAAAATATTTAAGGAAGGTATTCCCCTGAGAGTTATACAAAATAAGATCTTGAATCACCATTTATTAGATATAACCTGTTTTTGGTTCGCATGCAAAGCATTATGCGAACCCATGTAATGGCGATTTTGTCCATCCAGACGTCCACAGTTTTTCCTGAGGTTTCCTCAGAAATGTTAAAGTTTTTTGAAAACTCCTCAAAAATGTTAGTTTCTTCAGATTTCCTCAGAAAAAATTAAAAGTTTCTTTATATATCCTTATGAAAGATTAGAATTTTCTTTCAAAATGTTAAAGTTTTTTAGAAACTCTTAAGACAGATTGAGGACTAATTTCCGTAAATTTCCTTAAAAGATAACTGTAAAATGATATAATTTTCCAATATTCTTCAGAGATCCTCAAGCGTCTCTCTCATAGCACTGGAGGTTTGAAATCCTTAAAATTCTTCAAAATATTTGGGCACCAACGTATTAGGCATGAGGCATGATAATTAAACTCCACCTTTATTATTGTGTTTATTTGCGTAAAGCTGCTACAGTATATGAACAGTCAGGGGAGTGTGACAGGATGTGACTGCATATGGACATAGGTAGGGATGCCATGTTGGACATGGATGGAGGCCATGCGGGACATGATATAATATATACCATGTGGTATACACCAAGGGCTATATCAGGCATAATTATTTGACTCCGCCTTTTTCTTATTCAACAGTTCATTTGCATATAAGTTATTATATGAACTGACACTTTCATACATAGTATGCTCAATCAGGGACTGTGATAGCTAGGATGAGACTTCTTATGGAGCCTATGGAATGTCATGTGGGACATGGGATGTGATGCCATGTGGGACAAAGTAAGATGTCATTGGGACATTGGGAGGGATACCATGTGGAACATATGGAGGGATCCAATATGGATCATAAGGTGGGATGCCATGTGGGACATCAGGTGGGAAGCCACTGATACGGGACATATGGTGGGATGTCATGGGGGACATTGGGAAAGGTGCCATGTGGGACACGGAAGGATGCCATGTGGGACACAGGAAAGGATGCCATGTGGGACATAGGGAGGGATGTCATGTGGTACATATGGTTGGATTAATGTGTGAGATACATGTAGGATGGGATCCATGTGGGACATAAGGTGGGATGCCATATAGGACATGGTGGAATCCCATGTGGGACATATGGTGGAATGCCATGTGGGACATATGGTAGAATGCTATGTGAGACATACTGTTTGGTGGAATGTTATGTGGGAGATATATGGTGGAATGCCATGTGGGACAAGGCATGGGATGATGGGATGCCATGTGGGACATGGGGTGGGATGTCATTTTGCACATGGGATGGGATCCATGTGGGACATAGGGTGGAATGCCATGTGGATCATAGGGTTGGATGCCATGTGGGACATATGGTGGAATGTCATGTGAGACATACTATGTAGTGGAATGCCATGTGGGAGATAAGGTGCAATGCCATGTGAGACAAGGGATGGGATGGGAAGTCATGTGGGACATGGGGTGGGATGCCATTTAGGACATGGGATGGGATCCATGAGGGACAATTGGTGGGATACCATGTGGGTCATAGGATAGGATGCCATTTGGGACATATGGTAGAATGCCATGTGGGACATATGGTGGAATGCCATGTGGGATATATAGTGGAATGCCATGTGGGAGATATGGTGGAATGTCATGTGGGACATGGGATTGGATAGGATGCTATGTGGAACATGGGATGCCATGTGGGACTTAGTGTGAGATGCCATTTTATAATTGGCCGGGTCATATGATATTTGTGTCAATTTGCATAGGCATGTGAACCATGACGGTATTTACTGTTCTAGTACTGCAACATTGTTGGTACATTCTTTGTGCAATTTTCACTCAGAACCAAATAAGGTCTTGATTGATCAATTATAACTTTCCTACTTAATTTTTAAACATTTTCACTTCTTACTCCTAATCTTTTATAATGTCTGAAACTTTCTATATCTGTAATTATTTTACCTTTACCTTTTATCTTCCCTTTCCTAGGTTTGATAAAAAAAACAAGCAATTTTCATTTTCCATTCTTGTTACTTTCTTTTCCTATCTCTTTGCACCTTTTGTTAATTCATATTTAAACTTTTCTGAAACTATTTGAGGACCCTTCAATAATCACGCCTTGATTAACCAAGTTTTCACAATGAAAGGGTTAACATTACTTTTTGAAACTATTTGAACCATGCAGTGCCGACATTATTTCTAATCTGCCCTATATAAAGTGGAAAAGTCTTTGTGTATCTGGTTGTTACCATGGAGATTCAGTGATGCTGCTTCTCTGGATTTCCTCTGAGATTTCAAATCAGTTTCCCCCATTTCTATATCCAGAAACTTTGTAAGCCTTGTTTTTAATGTCACTACTACACATTGAGATTTAGTTTATCTTTGAAAGATACATTTTAGAAATCACCTTCAATATGAAATTTGCTCTCAAAGTTCAAGAAAGACGTCAGTTGTAATTTTCAATGAACTGCCACATTTTCTTCGTGGAAATAAACCTAGTTATCTTTTTATGTTGGGATTGTATATTTTCATTAAGAACAGCTCACTATGATTTACAACCTTTTGATAACCATACTGAATTTCTCAATTTATTGTCCTTGTTTGGAAATAACTTGCAAGCACTATACAGAAACCAGGGATTCCCTTGTTACTAATAAAAGCCATTATCAGATATTAGTAGAAATGAAAATACTAGCTTCTGCCTGCTGCAGTATTCTTTGTGTGATATGGGATGTCTTCTTGCTTTTCATCATCCTTCTTAAAGGATAAGCTCAGTGGTCAAGATTATCCATCTTATGTGAAAGAGGGCAATAAAAGGAGCTAAATGGCTATTTACAACAATCCTGAAATGTATTTGTGTATGTCATTTTAAGATTTACAGAGATTTTGTGAAAACCACTCGCTATTTTAGGAGGAAAAAAAAAACCAGTCAAGTGAAATATTTGAAAGAAGAAATTTTAAAGAAAATTAGTGAAAAGTTAATTAGTCATCAATCTAAGCATCATACATTTGTCAAGAAAGTTAGAAAGTATCGTCATTATGCTGATATTATACTTTCAAATGTCAGCCGTTTTGTATACAAAGATGCAACATCTTTTAAATTTGTCTACCAAACAGAACAAGATATTAAAAGAGTCTGTACAGTTTTTTACTTTGTCCTCCATAAATTGACATGTTTATTGACACGTCTATTGGCACGTCTATTGGCACGTGTATTGGCACGTCTATTGGCACGTCTATTGGCACGTCTATTGGCACGTCTATTGGCACGTCTATTGGCACGTCTATTGGCACGTCTATTGGCACTTCTATCGGCACTTCTATCGGCACGTCTATCGGCACGTCTATCGGCACGTCTATCGGCACGTCTATCGGCACGTCTATCGGCTTGTCTATGGACACGTCTATTGGCTTGTCTATTGACACGTCTATTGGTACGTCTATTGACACGTCTATTGACACGTCTATTGACACGTCTATTGACACGTCTATTGGCACGTCTATTGGCATGTCTATTGGCACGTCTATTGACACGTCTATTGACATGTCTAAATAAACACTGAACTAAATCTTTCAAGCGTCCCATGTTTAGATATGTTTAGTCTTGGATAATTGTTTTTATTTATTTGTTCACTCATTATTCAACCAATCATTCCTTCCCGCCTTTATTTGTCCGTCCATCTTGTATTGAATTCAATTTTGGTAGGGGAGCTAAACAGTAGAATCAAATAAAGTACATGGTATGGTGACCACCATACAAAAACAGTAGGGTGCAAGAAACTACATATTATCCATGGCTTCAATTGCGCGCAAGCCTTAACAGTGATTTCTTTTGGGGCTTCAAATGTGTAAAATATTAGAGAGTTCAATCAGCTAAGTTTGACAGAATATCCCAAATCAAGTGATTGTGAAGAGGCAAGAGATTTGTTGTGTGAGAAGAAAAAAATCCAGATGGTCTACATCTATTAATAAAGAGCATGGATGCAAATTGATGCTTAAAACCTGGGCAGTCTGTGCATTTATCAGTATGAAGTACTGAATTAGAAATCAAATATTGTATGTCCTTTCAAAGTTTTTATAAACTTTTTTGGCTAAGAGTTCACTAAAGAAAGAAATTGTTGGGCAAGACTTGCACTCGCAACTTTTAACATTCACTTCCAACATTGAAATGGAGTGGAAGGGGCGAAGAAAAGGGGTGGGAAGGGGTGAAATACTGTTGTGTAGGATTGTAGTCTTTGTAACCCTCTGGTTAAGATTTGATCTGTCTGTACCCTAGATTGGTGAACTGCAGCTTGAGGGATGTACATTTGATGGCAGCAAACTAACAGAGAATCAGAGGAACTCCCTCAGTGTGTGTACTATCCCACCATGTACCATTGCCTGGGTGCTCAAGGTGAGGTTACTCAACATTCATTGTATTTAGGGTTTCTTAATATTATAAAAGTTTATGACATTTCTTTGGAGTATTTAATTGCATTAAATCCTGGTAATAGACTACCTTCATTATTTAGTTGATTCCATTTTTACGAAGGTGAATTTTTTAATAAAGTGACAAAATATATGTACACTTTTCTCGTTTTTCATTCTTTTTAGTTGTTTTTATGCATTTTAAACAATCTAACACAGAAATTGTATAAAATGAATAATGTTTTGGCATCGTGTTTATATATGCATTTAATGCACTGTTCAAAGTCAAGCCATTTCACTCGAGTCAAAGTCCTTTGCCCAGTAAATAAACACTTTCCCTCAACATTAATCTTTAAATGAGTGTTTGTCATTTCTAAAGGTAACTTACTTTTCATGTGCCTAGTTTGGAGTGGAATTCGGCTGATTACATTTAAGACCATACATAAGCATTCCTTTCTTAATGTTTATCTTAGTGTCAACATAGATAAATGTGACTTTGTGTGATTGATGGATATTCATTCATCTAAGATTGATGGATATTCATTCATTAAAAGGGTGATATATATAATCATTTATCTAAGGTTAATGAAAATTCATTTATCAAAGGTTGGTAGATATTCATTCATCAAAGGGTGATGAATATTCATTCATGTAAGGGTGATGGATATTCATTCATCTACGGTTGAAGAAAATCTATTTATCTAAGGTTGATGAAAATTCATTCATCTACGGTTGATGGTTATTCATTCATCAAAGGTTGATGAAAATTCATTCATCAAAGGGTGATAGATATTTATTTATGTAAGGGTGATGGATGTTTATTCATCTGAGATTGATGGATATTCATTCATCTAAGGGTGATGGATATGCATTCATCATTTATCTTAGATTGATGGATATTCATGCATCAAATGGTGATGGATATTCATTCATCTAAGGTTGATAAAAATTCATTCATCTAAGGTTGATGAATATTCATTCATTTAAGGTTGATGGATATTTATTCATCAATGGGTGATGGATATTCATTCATCAAAGGGTGATAGATATTCATTCATCTTAGGTTGATAAAAATTCATTCATCTAAGGTTGATGGATATTCATTCATCAACGGGTGATGGATATTCATTCATTAAAGAGTGATGGATATTCATTTGTGTAAGGGTGATGGATATTCATTCATCTAAGATTGATGGATATTTATTCATCTAAGGGTGATAGATATTCATTCATCTAAGGTTGATGAAAATTCATTTATCAAAGGTTGATAAATAATTTCAAAGGGTGATGAATATTCATTCATCTAAGATTGATGGATATTTATTCATCTTGATAGATATTCATTCATCTAAGGTTGATGAAAATTCATTTATCAAAGGTTGATAAATATTCATTCATCAAAGGGTGATGAATATTCATTCATGTAAGGGTGATGGATATTCATTCATCTAAGGTTGAAGAAAATCCATCCATTTAAGGTCGATGAAAATTCATTCATCCAAGATTAATGGATATTCATTCATCTAAGGGTGATGGATATTCATTCATCTAAGGTTGATGGATATTCATTCATCAAAGGGTGCGGATATTCATTCATCTAAGGTTGATGAAAATGTATTCATCTAAGGTTGATGGATATACATTTATCTTAGGGTGATGGATATTCATTTATCTTAGGTGGATGGATATTCATTCAACTTAAGTTGATGGATATTCATTCATCTAAGATTGATGGATATTCATTTATCTAAGGGTGGTGGATAATCATTTCATCTAAGGTTGATGGATATTCATTCATCTTAGGTTGATGGATATTCATTCATCTATGATTGATGGATATTCATTCATCTAAGGGTGATGGATATTCATTTATCTTAGGTAGATGGATATTCATTCAACTTAAGTTGATGGATGTTCATTCATCTAAGATTGATGGATATTCATTCATCTAAGGGTGATGGATATTCATTCATCTAAGGTTGATAGATATTCATTTATCTTAGGTTGATGGATATTCATTCATCTATGATTGGTGGATATTCATTCATCTAAGAGTGATGGATATTCATTCATCTTAGGTAGATGGATATTCATTCAACTTAAGCTGATGGATATTTATTCATCTAAGATTGATGGATATTCATTCATCTAAGGGTGATGGATATTAATTCATCTAAGGTTGATGGATGTTCATTCATCTTAGGTTAATGGATATTCATTCATCTATGATGGATGGATGTTCATTCATCTAAGGGTGATGGATATTCATTTATCTTAGATTGATGGATATTCATTCATCTAAAAGTGATGGGTATTCATTTATCTTAGATTGATGGTTATTCATGGATTGAGATTCTTTTATTCTCTTAACGTTAAGGGGAAATGTGACGTTAAGGGGAATTTTCATTTCTCTTAATGTTTTTGCACAAATTTCTAAGCACAATTTTATCA
>JAIGNY010004487.1:85000-207500 GCA_020152595.1 Chiridota heheva
TAATCCTAACTGCAATCTTTTAAACTGGAGAAATTTCTTCAAATTTCATGAATTTCTGCCATTTTTGACAGGTTTTTTTCTCTAAAAAAATTGTGTACCCAAATCATAAATATTACATTCTTCATTGAACTGCCGATCAAAAGTGCTTGAAATTTCCTTTTATTTGATATATAAATAAAGGCATACCCTCTATATTTAGAACCTTTCCTATAAGAATTATATTTCACCTTTCCAATTTGATAACTACGTGGTGCGGAGGAAATGTACGCAGCTAGCATGCGATCGCTCCTGGTTTGAGTCTCGCCGTGACCACTGCGTAATTATTTTTCTGCTGCAGCTTTCAGGGGTCTTTTGACTCTAATCATTTTTGATGTTTTTTTCATGTTTTCTTTCATTTTAAAGATTATGGATTAGTATCATTGGAAAGGAAATTTCATAAAGAATCTAAATATGTAACACAAATCTCTGTTTTCAATATTGCAAAGAAGTTATACTTCTGCAAAGATTAACCATTTGTTTACCAAATTTAGCCGAAAATTGCTTAATTTGCTTTTTTGTGACCAATATTTCTTAAATTGGTTTTTATTACTCAAAAGATAAATATCTTAGCCTCTATTTCAACCAAACTTGTAAGAAAATGAAATTTGAGGCTATGGTGGAGGTGGCCATTTTGCTTGAGGCTATGGTGGAGGTGGCCATTTTGCTTGAGACTATGATGGAGGTGGCCATTTTGCTTAAGGCTATGGTGGAGGTGGCCATTTTGCTTGGGGCTATGGTGGAGGTGGCCATTTTGCTTGAGGCTATGGTGGAGGTGGCCATTTTGCTTGAGGCTATGGTGGAGGTGGCCATTTTGCTTGAGGCCATGGTGGAGGTGGCCATTTTGCTTGAGACTATGGTGGAGGTGGCCATTTTCAACTGTTCCATTCGAATAAGGTTGCTGAAGGGTTGAAAAACAATTGAAAAGTTAGCATCAGGAAATTCATAGGCGCTCTCTTTGGTGTCACAAAATGTTCACAATTCATTTAAATAAAGTCCTTCAAATTCAAATTGCTGTAAAATGTTCAAGTTTTTGTAGAAACTTTCGTCCATGTTTTATAGCATATAGATTCTTTCTTTCCATGTCTTAAAGCATATAGATTCTTACACTGAATTAAGCTCAAGTCGTTGCTACATACCTCTCCATAGATAGATCTTAAAAGAAAATATAGAGATTATTGAAATATAGTACACTTGAAAATACATTGCAGTATATGAATTACAATATGAATTGATATGACTTACAATAGCTTTTACTAAAAAGTACTTCAACTGAATCATTTGTACCTTACTTTTGGACTGTTTTTATCTGTAACAAAGACAAGTAAAAACGACTTGAGTGTTTTGACTGTGTAGCAGTAAACAGAATAAACCTTCTATGAAATCTATTTCTCATTTATCTATTTGATCGATCTTCATGTGTTTCTTTGATTTCAGTTTTGAGGACTTCATTGATACTTTTTGATTCAGCGGCATAGTTAAACCTATTGACATGCATGAAAATTTAAGTAGTAACTTGTTAGCAAAGCCCTAATCAATTTATGCCGAGTTACTTGCCCCAACCATTTTTACTTTGGTACATCACCCTCCCACTTTCACCTCATCTCCCCTTCCATCATTAAACATTTTGCATCAAAAGGTGTTGAAACTATAAAAAAAACAATGATTCATCAGCGATATTTCACCCAAGATTCCAAATTTTAGTTAACAATTGCTTCCCCCCAAAAAAAACCTTCCAAAAATAAATGATCTTCTCAACAAAACTTTCCCTTCCCAACATACCCCTCTTCTCAACAAATTCTCTCTTCTCAACAAATTCTCTCTTCCCAACAAATTCTCTCTTTTCAACAATTCTCCCTTTGCAACAAATTTTCCTTTTCCAACAAATTCTCCCTTTCCAATAAATTCTCCCTTTGCAACAAATTCTCCCTTCCCAAAAAATACCTTTTCCCAACAAAAACCTCCTTCCCAACAAAAATACCCTTTTCACCATTCGCAAAAATTTCCCGCTCCTACCAACTTCCCCTTCAAGATTCCCTTTAAAAATACCCTGAATCTGAACACCATAATCAGGAAAGTAGTTTGACCTGGGAAGGAAATACTCAATTCACTTAAAATTGATCAGTTGATTAGAAATTAGTATCACGGTTTTTAAATTGTCACAACTTTGTATTCATGATGTAAACCTCTGTGGTGTGGAGCTTGTGTGACACCCTTTGTCTGAATTTGTGCCCCCTTGGTTTAAACCCCTTCTCTCACCACTGGATATGTACAATCATGCCTAACTACAAACTCCAAAAAGCAGTGTCGGGCCCTTTTAAAATACCTAAAATTAAAAATAGAAATATAGTAGAAATTGACCCTCCAATCCTAAAGTGGTCCCCACCAGTGTTCACAGTTTGCATACCTTACAAAGTCTTCTGATATCTTTTTTGGGACAGATTAACCCAAACACCATTCAATTTAGTGTTCTTGTTGTTTTTTTTTTTTTCTGGACTTGCAGAGTACTGTTTGCTTAGCCTTCAAATGTAGCCCCTTCCCAACAAATTTCTGGTTTCCAGCAAATTCCCCCAACATATTTCCTTTAAAAATGAACATGAAACCCACAATCGTGAAGGTAAAATATGCAAAACTGATTGGAAATGAGGCTCTTATGGATTTTTTGATTTTTCAAACTCAACAATCGTGGTGTGCACATATGTAGGGTCAAAGATGGAGCTTGACTCTTCGTTCCCTTTGTTGGAAACAAATAAGTTCACATTCAACATGTTATTTCACCCCACCTTTTCAAAAATAATGGTATCAAAGTCATCTGCACTTACACCAGTGGCGGCGCTATGGGGGAGGGTGGTTTTTCCCCCATAAGATGTGGATTTTTCCCCATGAGATGTGGATTTTCCCCATGAGATTTCTTTGCCCCCCCCCCCTCCCCCCAGAAAATTGTTTAAAGGTCATATTTTGTCCGATTTATATGTTTTTGTCCCCCTCCCACCCCCACCCATATCACATGGTTGGAACTTCATCAGAAACTTTATATTTCTCTTTCTTTTTATTCGCTGCCAAAGCCTTTTAGAAAAGGCCAGAATAAAGCCAAATAAGATAATTAATGACAAACCTTCCAAAATGCAAAAAAGCCAAGTTATCAAATTAGATATCAATAAAAGCCAAGGACTGTATTCTTTACTTATGATTTCACAAGCATATATAGGCTTCCGGACAAGTATGTTTGAGCGCTCACTTTTCAGAGAAACAAATGTTGTTTTTGGCAAATGGTCACAACGTATTTTTCTTACTATCTACCAGGCGATTTTCACATTTTTGTTGACTACAGAGCGGTTAAACAGTTAATTCCCATAACCCCCAATCCTCCACCACTCACCCAGAAAACGATTCCTACATTGAGCCTCGAGATTTCTCTGGACATCCAGCAAGAGAATTTCTACTTCTTTTGCCTTTAATAAAATGAACACTTGTTTCCATGGATATATGTTTTGTATTGAAGGTATATATATATTTTTTAATAGCCAAGTTGAAAGGAACTATAAAATATCACAAATATGCGTAATGGTTATAATACAATTCCATGCACAGTATTATTTTCCAAACGGACAACAGAGTATATAATCTATGAACAACCTTTCACTGCGGAATATCCACGGAAAACAGGTAGAAAAGATTAATGAAGAATACTAACATGCAGCCACATTTATGTTACTATTTTACCTTCCTGACTTGTTTGAACATAACGGAGTGCGGTGAACTCTTGACCAACCACATTAGAAAAAACACAAAATGGTATAGTGGGCCAACCTGTATGTTTTATACGATGGGCCCAAAACACAAATTTGACAAGAAAAACTATTTGTCAGCTGATTATTTTCTTATCAAAATAAAAAACAATGAAGGATATGTCTCTCCTAGAATCCCCAACAATACTTTTGGAAACTCCAATCCCCAACCCGATGTCGCCGTTTCTGCTTGCCATTTTTGCCATCAATTGGCCCACCAGTGAAAATTTCAGTAAACAGTAAAAAAAAAAGAAGCCTAATGTGAAGTCGTAGGTGGGGACCTTAGAACATCACGCAATCTTCCTCGTGGTTATTGTTCCACCCGTCAACTAGATTGAAGTAAAGCAAAGATAATGTAAATTAACCCGTTAATGTAAATCAAATTTTGTTCATGTGTTTTCAGTGAAAGTAATAGACCGCACAGACGCCAAAGGGCAAAATAGACAGCAGGCTTATATCCGCTCCGCCATTATAACATTTTATCTTCAGACAGAGTTTTGTCAACGGTTTTGCACCATAAACAATATTGTATGCAACTCATTTTGGCACGTTACTATTTTGTTTATAGATGTTTATTCTGGCCGAGATTTCTAACTACATGAAAAGTTGCCGAATGGGCAAAACGTGCATTTGACATTCTTTTGCTATGTTATAGGCCTATTCATGTGTTGTCACTGCTGTGATGTAGTATATTAAAAGAATATTATGAATTTATTACAAGAAATATTCTATCCTTATTGTTCAATGTATGAACTTCGTCAGGAAACACTGGTTTCATCACACATGACGTTCAGTGATTCTACTTTTAAATGGCCAGTAGTCACAAGTGACACCACGGGGAATGTTTTACTTCCATAAACGGGGTCCATGCGATTTCCATAGGAAACACATTCCGCATATGAATTAAAATCGTCTTCACGAGGTCCACACGATGAACAACTTAATATTCTTATAAAAGCATAACGGAAGTGTTTATTCATTACACTATATATGAACGGGTTGCACGCAGAGTTCAGAAATATAAGCCATATGACGGTACCGTATATGGCATCTGGGACGTTTTCATCGTTTACGAATAACAACACTATTACGACAGCAGTATGTGGGGTCCAACAAACGATAAAAGTTCCAATAACTACCAAAAGTGTCATGGCCGCTTTAGTTTCTCTTTTCATCCGTTTGGCCCTGGAATGGAAGTACCTGTGATTGTCAAGCTGATCGTTCCATTGGGGTGAGGAAGAATCGGTTATCGCAACCAACTGATCGTTTTGGATACCCACGCTGGTCTGAAGACTAGCCACGCTTCTCTGTTGATGTCTTGCCGTTTTTAAAATGAAGTAATAATGATATATCATTAACGACAGTGGTAAAATGAAAGCAAATGATAATACAAACACTGTGTAACTAAGGTCGGCATTCCAGTCAATGGTACATACATGCTGCTGTGGCACGAATGTAAACTCTGACCAACCAATGACGGGTATCATCGCCAAGGTAAATGGTTGCGCCCATGTCCATGTAACCATTGCGCTTACTTTCCACCGCTTCATGCGTTCACCATAGTAAAGTGCGTTGACGATCGCATGATATCTGTCCATAGCTATACAACTCATGGTTAACATGCTACTCATGCAAAGCATTACTGTTATGACACCCACCATTTCACATAACGCTTTGGTAATGTTCCAGTTGTCACGAATAATTGTAGATATGATGAAGGGCATGGTAATCACGGCGTTAAGTAAATCAGTGACGGCTAAATTAGCGACAAAGACATAGGTTTTGACTTGTAAACTTTTATCTTTTGCTATCGTTAATAAAACAAGTGTATTTCCAAGGATTGTCAACAGCATTATCAGGCTCATTGTGGTTGTTTTAATGATTTTAATCCCAAGTTGGTATTCTTTGGTTGTAATGTTATCCATTTCTTAAAACAAGCAAACTCTTTCAGTGGACAAAAGTGCATCACTTCAACAAAAGATAAGTATTTGAAAATCCAAGCCTTAGTGAAATTTTCCCTTATGCTGCAACAATATGCGGTTTTGACGACACATGCATGCTTGAACTGTTAGATATTTAAAACGGGGTAAACGGTTTTTATTTCGTATCCAGTATACTACACAAATTGAATATCCAAATGACATTAAACAGTGTTTCAATATGGTGAAATATCAAAGAATGATTATGATCATTCTCGTTGGGTGATTTTTGTGTCTAAAGCTTTCTTCTGTATTCAAAAATGATATATTTCACATGCGGATCACAATACGTCTATCCCGACATCTATGGTCGAGATGAAGATGAGGTAAAATATTGTGTCACTTTCCACACATTTTTCCAGCTTGAAAAAGCATGATGAATCATGCAGGAGGGAATGGTGCCAGAATACTGAGTTTCAAAGAAATTATTCGGTAAATCGTAAATATGTGTACTCCTCACTCGACCATTAGTAAGTAGTCCTTGCAACACACACAGGGCTATACGTTATTGAAAACTTCACGTCCTAGGTACGCGAAACAAAATGTGCTATAGCTTCCGCATCTCAATTAAATTAGATTTTTATCGACAAAACGATGGAAAGCTGAGAGACATAAATATTCAATCACTTTGGCTAAGCGAATTAATACGTTAGCAAAAACTTGTTGCAGATGCATTCATCTGAATATTCATTTCAAAGTAATCAAGTCATGTACAAGTTGAACATGGCGTTAATTGGATCAGTTTTGAAGCGATGTGATATTAAATCACTTGATAACTTTGACATGTCTTACCGCTCAAATAAATGCAACGAAATGAAAACAATACAATACTGTGTGCCATATCCCCAAGTGGTAAGTTGAAGACTAGCAAAACTTTGGAAGGAATCTGTATTGCATCACAAACGAAATCCGTGATAAAAACAAACTAAACGAATTAGCAAAAACTTGTTGCAGATGTATTCCTTTTAAAATTCATTTAAAAGTAATTAAGTTAAAGTAATTAAGTTATGTCAGTGGCGTACCTACGGAGAGGGGGGAGGGGGTAGGGGGTTCTTCCCTCAAATTGTCAGTCCCCTCCCCCTTCCCATATGATTAAAGACATGAATATGTAAAAGTGGTTTATAATAAATATCAATGTATTTTGTAAAACGTAACTTTTTATTTCTTGAGGAAATCATTGAACGCCCACATAAAAAATACCTCTTTTTCTTTGAGTTTTATCACTTTCAGAAGCCGGTCTCACAGACCGTTTTTGTATAATCCAATTATTATTATTTTTTCTTAAGAGTTAGCAAGATCTGAGAAATTTGATTGAGGACAAACTTACCTTTGAAATAAATAAAACCGAGGAGGGGGTAATATGCCAAAATAAAATCGAAGAAAAAAACTTTTTTTGACTGGACATTTTCCCTTTGACCTCATTTGACCCCATTAATTTTCAGCAAAATATTTATCTCCCGAAGTTCTCGCTGCGAATGTTCCCTTGTAATCTACGATCATATAATAAGCATATAGCGCCTTCTATTAATGGGGGCTCATGGCCTTCTTAGACCTAATTATAAGCAAAATTGGTAAAAAATCATCTAATTTTCCTGGATTTTTGTTCCAAAAACCGCGGGATCGTTAAAAATTAATAAATCCTGAACCATTATTTATCCTACTCCAACATGCTTTTAATATATTGGAAAGCTGGAAAAAACAAGTTGAGCGAATATCGTATGTTTTACTTAATTCCGGTGTAACTGGACAAAAAATTCCTCAGGAGGAAATGTCCCCCCCGACTAAATCTCCTAGGAGATTCTGTCCCCCCAAGAAGTTTTGCCTCTCCTACACAGGACAAGCTGTCCGCCAGGAGAATTTGTCACCCAAGGTTTATAATGATAATTTGAGAAGCTGAATATGTTCAACAGTTTATTATTACCTTCCGTAGAGAGTGCCAAACTGCCAAAGGGTTGAATGCTAATACGTTTTATTTTTTGGAAACACATTTAACTCATGGAAAGAAAATTGTTGTATAACATAATTTTGCAAAATTTTATTTCAAATTTAGTCATTGAGTTATATTACAGCTGTACAGTGGATTAGTCACATAGAAGTTTTGACTATTTCGTCGGAAAAAAACTTGGTATTGGGAAAAGGGGCATAATTAATATGGTTATACCCTTTATGTTTTGGTTTCTTTGCAAAAAGACAATGATGGTCAATTTGTAGCCTACCTGAGAGAATAATGTTAGTGGATGAAAAGGTTGATGGAGACCAACAGAGTGCAGTAGGTAGACATAGGGTGGAGATGGATTAATAAAGATGTGTTTCACAGTTGTTGGCCTGTGATAATCAATTGCAGAGGAGTCTTTACGGAGGTGGGAATGAGTGAGGCGGATGACGTACTCGGGAGCGGGTGATGTATACAGACATGGTCTTTGTGGGAGACGTAGGGATGACAGGAATGGAAGGCTAAATATACGCCTGGCTGGATGTTGCAGAGTTTGCTATCTATGTGGGTATCCCAATTTGATTGTCAGCTGTGACGAACATGTGAAAACAATAAGCGGTTTGATATCGGCAACTGTTTGGGGAAAGAAGTAGCGGGAGGTTGAGAGCTGGTTTAAGCAACTGAGTTTTTTTTTTGTTTTTTTTATTTGTCATATTAGTTATGCGCTACCTGTAAGATGGCTTTGGCTTCGGCTAAAGGTGGCTATTTATTGCACTATTGAGACTTATCGAGTCAAAAAGCGGAAGATTTAGTTCCCCATAAGACTTTTTTTTTTTTTTTTTTTTTTTGAAGCATATATCGTCAAGTTTGGTCATACTTATATTTAATTTGTCGTGTTAAAAGTGGTACGTTCCTTGGAGCTTTTGTCCAGTTGACATTCAATTTCATTAATTCTTCCTTCGTGGACCTCTGTAATGTGGGAAAGTTTTTCTAGTGATTCTTGGAGAACTTCTTTTATTGCAGGTTGTATCATGGTTTTCAATTCTTTACTTTCCAGTGGTGTTTTATACCCCCCCCCCCCTCCCCCTCCCCTCTCTCCCTGCTGACTTCGATTGTACATTTACAGGCTCCAAAATATAAACTCCTGTGTACAGCACTAAATTTCAATAGTAAATTATGTTCATAAAATCATAGTTTTTATATATTTCTTAATTAAAAGATGTCGGATTTTGTCAATCCTAGACCTGCCTGTGTCCTGAAGGCCACGACAGAAAAGGTTTCTCATGTGATCAAGGCTGCAACTTGACGGAAAATTTCTGAACGATGTTCTGGCTTTTCTGACAGTCATTGCTTTAGCTCAACTCCCTTAAAAGAATGTTAAGATAAAATCAGTAAACTATGGTTTCGATGGACAAATAATTCCAGTTTAGCCGTTTCAAAAGTCGGCACAGATCTGCAAATGATGTATTTAGAAGCGAAAAGGACGCGATCAGGTGGTGTGCGACTTTTGCAGTTTGGTTCGGGGAAAGGGTACTTCCAAAATATTTTTCTTCCTAAAAGTTAAG
Source organism: Chiridota heheva (assembly GCA_020152595.1). NCBI lineage: Eukaryota > Metazoa > Echinodermata > Holothuroidea > Apodida > Chiridotidae > Chiridota > Chiridota heheva. Next base: position 94,302 of record JAIGNY010004487.1, read on the forward strand.
CCCTCAAAATGACGTCACATAACCTAGGGGCATTTCTTGACAATTAGTGATTTGATACTTCCATGACCTGTAACGAAAATTATAAAACATTATACTAAAAGCTCGACTATTTGAGGAAAAAACAAACAAACCACGGTTAAAGTGTATTTTATCTTAAACTGGTAAATATGGTGATGATTAAAGAAAAAAGATATTTGGACATATTCTGGGGTATCAAGTTTCGAATGATTTTTCCGCCGGGTAAATAAATGCATAAACGTACGCGAGATAGTGCATGTTTCTAGGAGTAAAGGCCCTTACACACCGAACGCGACGCGGCGATCAATTTTTTAAACTAAATTGAATAAAACAAAGGAAAAGAAACATTTCCACCTTTTTTTTCAGAGAAGCATCGTCATCGTATGACTATTCATGTGATAATTCGAAATTGATTGAAAGGGCCTTTCTACGCCCATTAAAGTAAAATTCGCGTTGCGACAGAAAATAGCGCCCCACTAAACTGAGCAAATTTCTCCAGTTTGAACAAAACAGTATTTCTATCATATTTTCCAGCATCATCAGAAAGCTTCAATTGTAAACTTTATTGTGTGTAAGCAAAAAGCCAAAGCATCTTATAATATTTATTTCCTCTTTGATCTAAAAAATCGCTCACCAGCTCACCGCGTCGCGTTCAGTGTGTAACGGCCTTAATTCATAAATGCGTGACTGGGTGGGGGGAGAGGCATTTGGGTCTTGAAGTAAATTTTCATCCCATGCAGTGGCGGACTGGGGCCCTTTGGAGGGCACTGGCATAAGCACCAGGGGGCACCACGATGCTATTAGATCGCATGATAGCTAGCATAATAATCTAATATAAACAATATGAACTTACCTTTTTTTTCAATACTGCAACAACCTCCTTAGTTCAGCGGATGATCAGCGAATTTGTCGATTATTTGTGAGTGGGGGATCTCCTCTAGCAGATTTCTTTCCGTACTGAGAAGCAGTAGGGCTTCCAAATGTTCTGTTGTTAGCACACTTCTAAGTCTGGTTTTGATTAACTTTAGTTTTGAGAAGCATCTTTTACAGGTCACCTGTGTCACAGAAAGTGTCAGCAGAAAGTGATACACATTATGTAAATTGTTGTAGGCTTTGGAGTGAAGCATATAGTTTTTCAACAACTTCATAGCACATGTGAGACAAGACTTGCACCTCTGATATTTCTTACATGGTGTCTGATCTCCTTCTTGAATCCTTTGTTCCGGCTGTATTCCAACCTCTTGAGCAAAGTAATCTTCATCTATACTTTGATTGAGCATATCATACATACATGCAAACTGTTCTAGTTCGGATTTCACTTTGGGGATATCCAGCTGAGGCATAAGTTGGCCAACCTTTTGCAATGAGTGAGCAGGTAGACCCTTTTCCCTAATTTCTGGAAAGTTCTGAGGATCAAGGCAATGTATATCTTCGTACAAATCACCGTGATCAGCAAATCGCCTGGTCAAACTTTGAATTGCTTGGTCGAGAAGCACGTTGTACACATCCACGCGATACTCATCAATGGGTGGTAAGGTGGGTTTTTCAGCCTGTCCTGTTTCTCCATGTTGACGTTTTCGAATTCTCTTTCTCTGTTTTGGAAATTCAGGTGAAACAAAAATCTCATCACACTCTTAAATATGTAACACTTAACACCAATCCACTTGACCCAACTCATCGTTGGCATCTTTGATTAAGTGAAGGCATCAGCTCTTTCTTTAACTGGCTTCATGTTATCTCTAAGCGACTTGAGCTGATCTGTGCAATGTTGGACCTGTCTCCAAGCTTGCACAAGGTCAAGACCACTCGTTTGCAGATATTCAGACACTGGCGTTACATGTTCAAATATATGCATAAAGACTTAGGGGCTGTCAAAATGGTTTCGTATTTCAAAAAACATTCCAGCATTCCTTTTGCCTCTGTCCGTGTGGTGGCATCGTGCTCCTTTGAATGATGTATCACCACAGGCATTTGATGAGATCTGAAAAGTTTGCCTTGGACAGTTGGAGTGATCTTTGGATGTGCCAAATACGGCTGAAAGCGCAATAGATTTTCCAGACCAATGTGTTTCACCTATAAGTTTCAGTTTCTTCAGTTTTTCTCTTCCAACTTGTTTTCTATCTCTGTCGTCCACACATCCATCCGTTTGTATGAACTTCTGAAGAATACGGCTACTTTCTGCAACAGGTTAAAAAGAAATATAGCTGGGATACACATCTTTCTAGAGTCAAGCACAACCAAGTTGAGCATATGTGCATAGCATCACACATGTACGTTAGTATCCACTCTAGCTCTGAGCTTTGATTGGAACCCATTGTACTGCCCGTGGCATGCTGCTGCTCCATCTGTGCTGTTTGAGACACACATACGAATGTCGATGTCATGTTCCTCAAAAACTCCTCTTACTAATTCGAAAAGTCCTTGCCCGCTCCCTCAGTGTGAGGGTAATCTCTCAAAGATATCTCCATCAAGAACGTAGCGGACTACAACAGCACATTGGTCAGTTGCTGCACTGTCTTGCGTAGAGTCTATCTGTACTGAAAATATGCCTGCCTTCTTGATTTCATCCGAAACGTCTTTTGAATTAAAATTTTCATGGTTGTTATCAGCTTATTCACCGTGGTCTTGCTGATAAATGTTATGAATGCACCTCGTCCTTTTGTTCCACTTTGTTATCGTTCTTTAGAAATAGTTATAACCCTCCCCAGATGATTGGACAGCGCTGTATCATACTTTCTTATTAGATTGATGATTTCTAGAAAGACACCATGATTAGTTTCGGTATCATCCAACTCATAGGCAGCCTCCCCACGATGACCTTTGAAAGGAAGACATAATTTGGAAGTCAACTTCATCACAGCAATGACTCTATCAACCACTTGTCGATGTTCTTGTACTTCCCAATGACGCTTACCGGTGAGTCAATCTCGGGCATAATGAAGAATGCTTTCCTTGTTCATATCTTTTACATTCATAACATGAGCCACTGTTCTCCATATGTGCATTGCTTTCCTCGTGCTCTTGTATACGTTGGCGTATATGTCGCCAATCATCTGATCATTGCATCCACATACAAATGACGATATTCTGTCTCTGCTGGAATAACAGATGCAAGAGCTGCAAAACAGCTTTTCTTGTTGACTAGAAAATGATAACCATTTTCTGGGAACTTTTTTACCATCTGATGTTTTTCTGTTGTAAACATCTGTATCAAATGGTGTGTTTTCATATGGCTGCACTGGAGAAATTAAAACAACCGTTTTGTGCAAATTTCAAATAGCCGGCTTCACAAATATGGGTAATCCTTCCTGAATATCGGAACAAACTGTAGGATCCGTGCTGTTGCCCTCAATGACAAGTTTTGTGCCCTCGTCTTCATGGTCTTGATCGCCATTGTCACTTTCGTAATCAACATCAACATCAACTGTCTCAAGGTTCTATTCCTTCGCTGGTGACCTGGAAATTGATATGAAACCATCTTACCTGCATGTTTTGCAAACGTTTTTTAAACTACCCCACCCAAATTCGTACCCTGCCTCCCCCCGCCCCCTCTTCCATTACACACACACACACACACCCATACAAACACCCATACATATTAAGTTGAAGAACCGGCCTTGCGCGAATACTGCACTTTTGAATATGCAGGTTCAAATAATGAACCATGAGTCTAAGCATGGACATGATGGAGCTAAAAACAGTGCTCCAATGTCTAAGAAATCTATTTGCATATATTACATTTAGTGGCATCGTTACAGGGGCTGAGAGGCCATTTGCCCCTCTTAATCATGCTTTTGCCTCTTAATTTTAACGGTGCCGACCTAAATAATGTATAAAAGCAAAAGAAGGTGATGATTTTGCCCCTCTTTAATGCCGACTTGCCCCTCATGTGCGGTCATTAATACCATCAGCTGGCCCCTATACTGATCACGTTTGACGCATATTGGTATATATCTTGGATCATATTTGAAGAAAGAGTTTTATGTACGTCGGCAACTCTGCCATGTCTGCCTTATTGTTTACCGTTGGAAAAAAATTGGCTTGATTAATTCGTTGTCTTAACATAAGCCATGCTTTCATAGGCTGAGCTTTAACTCCAAATTGACTGAGGGAAAGTACACAAGACTGACCCAGAAAACAATTAAATCCTAGTGATCTCTTTCATCTCGTTTAGCCATGTCCCATTTTTTCTTTTAGATCACATGAATAGATACTCAGCCTAAGTACACGGATATTAAATGCAAAAAAAGTCCCAAAGTTACAAGGCTAATCCCCTCCGATAAGGCTTCGGACAAGGCGCGAGGCGATAATTCTGTATTCATTTGCAAGGAAGAGCAGGGGCACCGGAAACAATCCAGAGTGGCGGCGGCAGCTGTCAATCACTGCCAGTAGAGGGTATATTTTACACTATTCAAAGGGCTTTCTGATGGACGCGGTATTGCCCCCGCTGCCCTCATAACCAAAGGGTATTGGGGTATCTGTCCTTGCGCTTCCGGATCCCCTGAACAAGAGTCATCACACACACACACACACACACACACACACACATCATTTCACCCCCCCCCCCACACACACGCATATCCCCAGACTATGATAACACTTTTCAAAGACCGTCCTATATTAATTTTTACGTTTTGGAATTTGTGAAAGACACAGGCGTAAGAACCTTGTGCACACGTATCCCACATTTTTAATTTTGTGTAGCTGTTGATGACTTGATATGCATTATTGTAAATTGTAGACTATTATATACATTCTTGGTGCCCCAACTAAAACCGCATCCCCAAGCCTATGATTAAAACCCTCATTATACTTTTCAAATTTGCTTGGTTATTAAAATTTAAAAAAGTCTCTATAGCAAGTCTTTATAAAGTAAGCGCAATTTTCATTTTTATTTTTTGCATCCACCCCCACTCCCAACTCGGTCACTGACCGGTTGTTCAAGTAACTCAAACCAAATCCTATACAATAAATTAAGGCATGTACTGTTATAACTATCCCCGTCTGCCCATACAACATGAATATTCCCCATCTGCTCGCAGAGTTACGAACAACGATTAAACTCAAATGGGGGTCCTGCCACAACCAAATGGCATACACTAGTATACTACAATATTTACCAAAAATTGAATATTATTGTAAACTGTTATATTCACTAAATCGCTACTACCAGATGCATTTCTCTGAATTTGGGCTTTAAAATACGAACTAAGCGTAGCCGTCGATTTTGCAAATTGATTCAGTTTTTCAATTTGCAAACTTTCTTTTCTGGCTTCCACTAGCCTGTTTTCGTTTTTCAGACATTTTCTTTACGGGAGCGTTTCAAACATTACAAACATTAAAGTACTTTTACCCTACAATTACCTGACACACCCAGCCAGGAAAAGCTATACACCTCGTTAAAAGTACTCTGCAGAACAGTCGATACTATCATGTGACGGCAATCCGATAACCCAGAGGAAAAAAATCTCAGGGGCCGCTATACAGGTAGTGGCCAATCAGAAGCCAGCAAAGGATTCTATGGAACAGTCGAGAATATCCTGTGATGGCAATCCGATGTCCCAGATGAAAAAATCTTACGAGCCGCTATACAGGTAGTGACCAATCCGAAGCTCCGTCGTCAAGACTATCTTGTGACGCAATCCGATGACCCAGAGGGTAAATCTCAGGGGCAGCTGTACAGGTAGTGGCCAATCCGAAGCATCGTCATCGAGAATATCTTATGACGATGACCCAGAGGAAAAATCTCAGGGGCCGCCATACAGGTAGTGGTTGGGAAAATCTCAGGGGCCGCTATACAGGTAGTCACCAATCCGAAGTTAGCATTAAGTATATGCAAATAAATAAAAAATCTCGGAGGTCAATATACAGACCCCGACCAATCCGATGACCTAGAGGAAAAATCTCAGGGGCCGCTATACAGGCCCGGATCTCAGGGGCCGCTATACAGGCCCGGATCTCAGGGACAGCTACACAGGCCCGGACTGTCCGGGCCTGTATAGTGGCCTCTTACTACTGTTATGGTCGTTTAATTTTGACCAACATTCAGACATTGGTTCGGTGCAAGGTTGACCATTTAACAGTTTAATGGTCATATCTGACCATTCTTTTTTTAGAGTGCAGATACTTTCTTAGATAGGTCAAGTGCTGATTGGTTCCTATCCTAGCGGCCCTTTTAACAATTAACGTATGAATGAATATTGGACTGATGGTTGATTTCAGGGAATAACAACGATAACAGAATAGCTTTGGGTCTTGGGCACCTCAACTATGTTTAAGGAGGCAAATTTTAACACAAAATTCATGGCTATTGTCTGTTTGTTGTAGGGTCGCTTTTCATACGTCATGTATGTTTATGAAAGAAAAGAAAATTGTTTCATTTTAATGAGCGAGTGAGAATAAGACTAATAATGATGATGCAAGTATCGGCTGAATGGGGCACCACAATCATCAAGTCCGCCCCTGATCCCATGCCCTCTGTTGTACGAATTACGCTTATTGATCTTGTGAAAAACAGACAACTTTAGTATTTTAAAACAATATTCGAAACAAAAAAGACAATTTGAAAGAAAATGAACAAGAAGTGAATGATTTTCGCAACGGTTTCGCAAAATTTGATGGTTTCTGTGTATGTATAAAAAATTGAGAAACAACTTAATGGCTAATTCGTTATTAAACTAAATTCTTTCAAAATATTGCTGGTTATAAATATGTTCGTTCTTTTCGAAAGTTGGTAACTCCCGAAAATAGGAAAACTTAAAAATAACAGATTAAGATAAAAAAAAAACGTTATTCATGATTCGGGATATCGGATATTTTTTAGATGATGACAAGTCAAATCATGGCCAAATGAACAGATCGAGATTCGGGAGATTTGCACCCTGAAAAATTTCTAGATTTGCCATTTGCACGACGCACGGAAGGAACGACCCTGAAATTTCCATTCGCCGTCTACCCTGCAGAGGGCCCAAATTATAGGACTATGACCTCAAATAATTACAAATTTCTACGTAAATGTAATAGATTAAACAGAGAATTGGGTGACAGTGTTATTTGAAGAAGAAGAAAGACCCATGAGAGTGGGCCACCTGCTCCCAAATCTTCGGAGCATTTGCTAAAGAGGTTTTCAGCTATGCTTTATTTGTATAATTATTGATAAGCGCATTGTATCTTTATTTACTTAAAAATATACATGACACAGTTTACACGCTATTCTTCAAGTCGATATATATATAGTCCCTCACAATTTTCATAGTCATTAATCGGTTTATTATGAAGCTTTTACTCGTCCTCTGTGTAGGAGCTGTGTTGTGTGGGGCCACGCAATACACGCCAGAAAGATGCCCCACACTTCTTTACGATTGGGAGCGGCTCGACTGCCATCCTGAAGCAGGGGCGTCGGAGGCGAACTGTGAAAGCAGGTAAATTACAAGGGGCCCTTACAGTCTCGGGCGGCGGAGTGTTCAAAATATTTGGAGTGAGGGTGAAGAGGTCATGTGGCATGTGAAAAATGTTTTTTGATGGTTGGGTGGCTAATTAGGTCAGGTATGATAGGGGTGAATCCCTCAGCTCACCGGCTCCGCCGCCCTGCCTTACTGACACAGAAGCTAATGTTAGGTATAAAATAAAAGTGGACTGCCATTTTTTACATATTCGCTGACTTCTACAATTTAATTGTGAAAGAACAGAAAACGGTAAATATCCACTTTTTGTTTTAATCTGCACCATGCACACAGTTGTATTTTTGCTATTTTCGCGATCTCTGCACCGAATTTCAAAATTAAGCCAGATAAAAAAAAACCAATAATTTCCTTCGATGTTGCCCAAAAGGTTTGTGTCAAATTGAGTACTTCCGTGTTTCAATGGGCGGATTTTTGATTTGATAACTTTTGCAATCTCTTTAAACTCGCAATTGCAAGCTTTGCCAACTCGTTAGTACTTCTTAACTTGTCTTTCTTGTGGCAGTGTAGTGTGTGTTAACAGAAGGACTATACCAGTATTCTGTTAAACCTGATAACTGTAACTCGCAATAGTAAGCTAAGTTGCCAAATTGTAGCGGTAGTAGCCTGCTCATAAAATGTGAAAGCAGCTACTGCGGCGGCGTATCCACGATTGGGATCTTTTCCACTTCTTCGGAAACAATGCAACCAAACACCCCTTGACTACTACACCACAATTTGGATGACCGGAACAGGCTGCCGCGGTATAAAGTAAAGATCAGGGGAGGGAGACAACCCCTAAATTTTCTTGCAGAAAAAATGAACTTGTAAATTATGTTTGCATCTTTAAAGTGGGTTACACTTTATATAGTCTTTAGAATTGCTTACAAAATTCCCACTTCAATGAGTAGTAACGAACACGGAATTTTATTTTAATGTTAAGGTTAATGTTAAGGCTAATGTTAAGGTTATAAATGCCCATGAGAGGTTGTTCCTAAAATTCGAAAAAAATACTTGCATACGTTTTCTAACAGTTTCGAAAATTTGAAGAAGAAAATCCCGACGAGGGGAGGGGATATAATGGTTTCCGACTCCGACGGAGGGGTGTAGCCTCTGGATTGCTGCTATATCTCAACTTCTGTTCCGATGGCCTAAATCTAAGTTGTTCTCAGTCCCTGAAACAAAAGTGGCAGAATATATAGTATGGATTTTGGGGAACATGATTTAAGGGCATTTTCCCTCTGAAATTTTTTGAAAGCCTGAAGGCCTATAGTATGGCTGTAGGGCACTTTGAAATTTAGGCAACTTGAATGAAGTAAATGATGTTTGTGTTACTTTCTTCAATCTGTTAATAAAAAATCAGTTGTAATAAGGGGACTTAAATATTTGAAAGAATACTCAACTTGAGCTGTGTTTTAACTTAACAAGAAAAAGTTTTGGAGGTCACGTCAGTCTATGACAATGGCCCGGATCCACATTTTAAGATTTGCCCTTCATGGGCTCTATTTCAAACATGGAATTAGTAATGCAATTTGGGGTGGCTCGCACACTAGCTTCAAGGTTTTTCACAAATTATAAGCAAAAAAAAAAAAAAGGTAAGCAGACGGTAAAACTATTTAAGTCGGAAAAGTCCAATGTGGCTGTTGGGCATCCATCGTCCCAAAAGCTTTCGGGGAAATTCGAAATTGAGTGTCTGCGCATGAAACATAATTTTTTTAATTTTAGTCTCTATTAGGTCGATATTTGTGTTACTTTCTTTAATGAAAAGATCAGATATATCAAGGAGCTACTATACCCTACCGAGTAGGAGCTCTTGTGTGTATGAAGGGTGCCCCTCATTCGGAAAGTGTTCTGCAATTTTGAGAAATGATGCCAAATTTTATCGAAAAATTCTTAAATTTTACCAAAAATTCCCTTAAATTTTACCAAAAATTCCTTCAATTTTACCAAAAATGATCCCTTAAATTTTACACAAAAAAACCCTTGAATTTGATCAAAAATCCCTTTAATTATACCAATTTGATTTTAAAATTTCCCAATTTTACCTCCCAACCAGGCAGGAAGCATGCAACAGGGAAGGGGAAATCCTGTAGTTTGCCCCACTCCCCCTCCCTTCCCGCTTCCTACGCCTCTGTTTCCCGGCCTTTGTAAATGCTGGGGAAGTTTTTCAATGATTGAAAGCGCACGTTCCTTCTCGAAAAGGCACCTTTACAAGTTTGAGAAAAGTGGCGGTGGGATATACAGCCTGTGACGATCCAGTTCCGCCACCAAAAGTTGTTTTGGAACTTGGATGAAAAGCTACAAGAAAATGTAACCTTAATACATTTTTTTAGTTTGTTCCGAAACTTCGGGTAAAAAATTGAAGGTTGTTGGAATTTCGGTCCACCATGAAAGTTCTTTGGCCCAACTTATATGTAATTTCGCGCAATACAAGGTTGAAGTATTTAGGACCGCCTATGGAAGGGCGGAGTCATAACTTTTTGTTTGAGCGTTTTATACGAAGGCCAATCAGAGCAAGTTTGGGTCAGGTAAAGTGATGAATATTATTCCAGTAATAGTTGTAGATACTCACATCACGTGGCGCTGCTCATTTGTCGGACATCGTGAGCGAAGTCATTGAGCTCATCAAACTGGAGAACGGAAAGTTGAAATGATTACCAAACAACAACAAAAATCGATCGACTTCAAAGAAACTCTTCCTTTGGCATTGCTAACGTTTTGCTCAAGAAAGATGTCTCAAGTTCTAGTAGTTCTTTTTTCCATGCTGCCATGGGGAAAAAAGCCTGTTTCGTTTACTCATTATGGCCAAGGCTCATACGTACTCCGCCAGTGCGCCGAGAAGTGTGTTGTGGGACTATTACTAGTTACTAGTGGTCATCATCTCACTCGGGTCGGGCACTCACTTAGTGAGATAAACATCTTACTTGGTATGCCCTACGTGATACACACTACTTGCAATACTGTACAGCCGATGCATATGGCTACAGTACACAGTCGTATGTTATCTGACTAGCACTCAGTAGGCTACATGCTACGCACTACCTGCAATGCTGTTACTGTGTACAGCCGCCAGTTATCTACCTACGTACAAGTGTTCATTTTGGTATCGAGGAAAAAGACATATTTACATTACATGTCCCTCTCCTATCTTCAGAGATGTATTAGGCGTCAGACGTTTTCTGATCATGACTGGTAGGTACATATGTGATGTTTTACAGATCTGCCAAAATATGTAATTTTTCACCATCAATATGGTTATATTTTTCATGATTAAATTTCGATATTCACTTTCAATCTGTGACAGAGGATGTACATGGTGTGAGTCCTACACTTCAGGAGTACCATGGTGTTTTCACAATGACAAACCCGGGTATCTGTATGACGGCTCCTGCCCTGCAAGCTTTCCCACGTCTGAACGAATAGATTGCCAATCTGGTCAGGTAGGAACAATGATCTATAGGCCTACTCAAAACACTGGTAAAATATGTATCAGATAAAATACGATATATCTCGAAAGTTTTAAAAGAATTGAAGATAGAACTACAGAAAGTTAAGGTTTTTGTTAGAATATATTTGCTTAACAAACAATCGAGTTAAGTAGCAGATGGTATTCTGATAACAATAAACATCTTTTTGACATGGACTTCACTTCAGTGAAACAACGGGTTACAGTATAATGTATATATTTTGAGTTTAGTCAGTTTACCCAAAAGTGCAAGACATTACAACTGTTGAAAAGTTGAATCCAGTTGCCAAGTTAGAACTTTGTTACCTGTTTCCTCTTGTGTGTTACAAGTTTGAGTTTTGAATAGGTGCCTATATGTTGTTTCCTTGTGTTTTTCAAACACAGGAAGAGAAACATATTAATTGTTTGCATCCTTAGATAAGTTTATGCTAGAGTTAGGAAATGGATGCAAGATTAGCTAAGTTGCTTTTTAAATCTAGCAAAGTTTAATGTTTTTAATTTAGCAAAAATTTCCATCAATATCAAAGTTTTCATGCAACAATACTGCAAATATGAGATTTTTAACTGGGTAACCTTGGTATTTTCTGATATAAAACTATTGTTTTTTAAGTGTCTATTATAATTCGTTGAAGGGGTGCAGTAAATTTGGACCAGTTTCATTTTATTCTTCACATACCTTATACCTGATCAAACTTTTACAGAAAACGGCTAAATTTCTCATTTTTTCAGGGACTTCAAATTTGGAAAGAATAACATCTTAGGCACTTGTCAATTGCGTGACTCACCCCTACACCCCCCTCCCCTTCGACAAGGTGAGTCATTGCACCAAAGTGGGTGGTCAAAACGTGTACATTGATGCACCCCTCAGTCACTTAGGTGACTGAAATTTCTTGTGCATTGACTTACCCAAAATCACTCACCTCTGTACAAAGTCAATGGGTCTGAAGTAAATTGACTCAACCCTGATTCACTCTTGTGACTGACAATTTGGTACAATGATGCACATGTGAGTCACTTTTTCATATGTCAATGACTCACCTTTGACTGACATTGTCGGGAGTAGTAGGGGTGAATCATACATTTGATAAGTGCATTACATTTAACATGTACTGTGTACAGTGTATAGGAAATTCCTCAAACTTTGATCAACCATAGCTCCGAGACTAAAAGAGTTACTGTCAAATTTCATAGTCAGTTGTGTCCAAGTTTAGTAAGCGATTCCCCTCTAGATGTCCATAGACATTTAGACGATGTTTCTTTTCCCTCTTAACTCAACATATTTCCATCATTTTCCTATGTCCTACTCTTATAGGAAGTAAGCAATGCTAATTGTGATGACAATGGATGCCTGTTCTGTCCAGATGACACTTCTGGCATGCCATGGTGTTTCTATGACAACAATGATGGTACCTGTGCCTCCAATTCACCCCCTGAGACTGCAAGAATTGATTGCCATCCAGGTAAACTCAGTCATTTAACAATTTTTAGAAATACTAAGATGAACAAAGATTTTATGAAGTACATGATTCTTTCTCTGCTTATAGAGCAAAAATGATGGATTTGTAGATCTAGGGAGCCCATTGGAGCATTCACAGCATGCATTAGTATATTGGACATTCAAGCCATTTTAGTATCAACAATTGTCAATGGGTGTGGAAATGGAGCGTCAACTTCTTCATTCTATTCATAAAAGTGACTCAAGCACAGGAGATATATTTTGCAAATAAATATTCTATTTAAAAATATCTTATAGCAAAAGATGAACATCTTATGAGAACTTAACTTCTCTTGCAAAACACAGCTTTAGGATTCATTTTGAAATTGTATATCACCCCACTCAAATGTTGTAATATTTGTTTGTTTGTTTGTTTACATGGTCCTAGTCAGCACAACTTCTTTATGGAGTATCAGCATAACGGTCATTTCAATTGTATAGACAACAATGACAGCAGCTATTAGACTATCATTGTTAACAAGTCAGATGTTTACTTTTTGTGTTAGATGTTGGTGCTTCCAGACATACTTGTGAGGCCAAGGGTTGTCTCTGGTGCAAGACGAACACCCAGGACGTCCCCTGGTGCTTCTTTGATCCTGATAGTAAAGGATACACCAAGATAAGTAAGTTTAGCCTTTTGATCGATGAATTGTTTAAAGTTATATCTTCGAAGGAATATTCATAAATGACTGAATTACTTTTTGTTTAAATCAGCTGACTTTGGCAAAGAGTTTTGTTATCATGACCCACCTCTTAAATTAAACTGCATTCTGATCATTAATTAGAGTAGTTATTACTTATCCTTATGTACAGGATGAGCAGCAGTCTTTCTAATCCATTTAACATGTAAACTGCAGGATGATGTTTTCAGCCCTATTCTTATCTTTTTTGCATTAATTATTTTTGTCCTGTTCTGGGAGAGTTTGAATTGATAAGCTATTCCTAATTTCTCTCAATATCTCGCTAGACCAGCATGATAGCTCTGTAAATTACAATTTTTGCATCATATTTATTTACCTCTTATTCTACTATACCCTATGTATTGCACAAGTCTCAATCCTTATCATACAAGAGGGGAGTACCAGGCTTCATCTTCACAATGTTTCAAATTTTTAAAAAGACAGAATGTCAGTCAAAATCTATGATGACTAGTATTTGACACTGAAATGAATCACATAGGAATCCTCTGTCTCAAACAGCATCTTAAACAAGAATGTCTTTGGTAAACTGATTGCACAATCAACACAATATAATTTTTGCATGTGTATGTTCACTTAGGTGAGACTCAGACATCAACAGGGTATGTCGTTGAACTCCAGCGTGACTCTTCTCCCAAGTCCTACTCCACACCCATCGAACATGTTCGTGTTGAGGTGCAGTTTCAAGGAAATGACCGACTTCGCATTAAGGTACGTCATGAATGAAACTTGTGAATAATACTTTTTGATTGACTTTGAGAGCATCTCTATGATTGTTATCTAAACTCAGATATTCACATTAAAGTACAAAATTGTAAATATTACACAAGCGAAACAATTTCCAGATGTAACTGTTTTATTTATATGATGCACTGATAACATTGGGCTCTCACACAAATCAAATCATATCAGCTGTAATATTCAGAACGAAAGTGAGTTAATTTAAATTTTTAATCTCAAAAATATTGTATGCAAAAAAATACCGGATGTTATCAGGATACCACGTGCTACAGAGTCATTTATCTTCACATGGCACACAACCACCTAAACACGTGGTCTGATGTGCTGGACCTATCACAGAGCAACTTTTAATTATAATCAAATGACCAGACAATGATAAAACTGTACCCCAAAATTAAGTGGTACTTCCTGACTCCAGACAAAGGAATGGATAAAACAATTAACATGAGTCAGAGAAGCGAAGGTAAGAACATAGGAAAAATCCTAGTATAGCGGTAAATTGCTATATAGAGTTTAATGAAGTAAGTTGACTATGCATTTTATTTTTCATGATTTTTTTTTTTTTATTCCTGGACTAAAATTTCATTTTTGATGCAAACCTTTAACAAGAATATTTACAGTAATCAATATTTAAACCAAGTTTATAAAATCATCATTTTATTTTTAAATTTAGTTTTTTAATACTGGAATAATGTTGGAAACATTTTGCCAAAGTGATATCGCTATTTTGGAAATCCAATCTTCTTTTATCTTTCTTTATGTTTTGTGTTGTACACTTTCCTATAAAAGCAAGCGTGTGGTTCCCTTTCATTTTTAGTAAATAAACTATAAATTGGATATATGACAATTGGTAAATCAGCTAGATTGTTTGCTTTATGGAACGAGGCTTCTCAACTACCTATAAAACTTGCACTACCCACTCAAAAATCCAGAGCTGCTGCAGCTGATCAATATCTATCTATCCACTCATACAAACAGGTGCCTTACATTTTCTGCCTACGTGATATAAAGAAAGTGCTTCTACTTGCTTCTGACTTGATGTATTTGATATTGAAAATTACGAAGAGATTCAAGTTTGTTCCTGCATTCTTCCTTTCTCAAATATTGAAACATGGTCAAACCATCACAATGTATACCTCAAATGTTTAAACAAGGGAGTATTTTTTTAAATATTTTATTTGAATAGTATGTCAATGTTTTCATAGGAAATTAGATCTTATTTATAAAGCTTTTTGATTTATCTTGCAATAGTGGGATACTTTAGGAATGCAATTTAACATAGACTAGTTTACATTTCGTCATTTTTTGATCTAGGTCATAAATCTGCACTATTTACTTACAGTAGATTGGTAATCCAGTTCAAGCTTATTTCATTCAGAATTTTACCAGTTCTACCCCAATATGCACTTCCTACCTTAACATGCTCTTACCCCCCCCCTCCCTTTTCCTCCAACACTTCCCATCTTATGCAATTATTGAGCAGTTTCTTTTTTCTTCAGATCTCTGATTCAGACGACCAAACTCGTCACAAAGTTGAAGATTTTGTGGCTGTGAGTGGAAGCCCAACTGCACCCACCAGTCCCCAGTACCAAGTGAGCTTCACCTACACCCCTCGCTTCAACTTCAAGGTCACAAGAACAGGCTCAGGAGAAGTAATGTAAGTACCTCTTTTCTGTATGTGCCTTTAGAGTGGAAAGGCATCATTACTATTAGGGTATCAGCATATGTATTTCAATGAATGTGAAGGGAGAGGTTATGGAAACCACCATTCCTCGGGTTCAAGCACAACTGACCAGGACTGGAGGCTGCAGCAGAATTAGGTCGTAGCAGAATTAGGTCTCATCATCAATGTTTCATAAAACGTGCAGTGGTTAAGGAGTCTTGCTCGTATGCGAAAGGTACCTGGTTCGATTTCTGACATGAGGGGGAGGGGGCATGGCCCCTGTGACCCATGATGGCCACAGTCCTGAGTAGGTTTCTGCACCAGTCATTTCCATACAAACATGAATGTTACAACTTGATTTTAATATTCAATATCTCCCGAACATAAAAAAGATATCAAGAGGTTTCTTCACACTTTTGTTAATCTTTTTGGTTTGTATCAAACAAGATATACACTGAACTATCCCTTTAAGGCTTGTGGAGTCGATAGATTGTTAAACAACTAATTTAAAACAAGCAAATACCTTAGCTGCATTTGAAACTTTTAAGTCATATAAAAGGTTCATCTATCTATTCATATTATAAATGACATATTTAGTGAATTGAAAGGGAAACAACATAAGCAGAATATATGCTAAAGCCATGAATCACATAACATTTGTATTCCACATACCAATCAGAAAAGATTATAACAAAAATATGGATCTTCAGTGACCCTTAATTTCATCATGTAAGGTAAAATAATTATGAGAGTATACAGATTTAATGAATTGCTGTATTATATATGCAATGTTGTGCATTATCCCATAACATTTTGCAGATTATTGTGAAAGACTGAAGATCTAGTTGTAAATATGAAAAAAATTATTCAATATTGAAAAAAAAAAGTTTCACAATCAAAAAGCATTCATAAACTTTGCTATGAAAAGCCTTGGTATGGTTGAAGTGTATCTTGTGTATCATTTCACAAGCTTTAAAATTGTATTTAATTTTTTTAATTTTCCTTTCGTTTGGTAGCTTTGACACTTCCTTGGGAGGATTCGTCTTCGAAGATCAGTTCATCCAAATCAACACCAAGCTCCCAACAGGTGTTTCCTTGTTTGGACTGGGTGAAACAGAGCATCACTCTCTCAAGCATAACCTCAACGACTGGAAGAAATACAGCATGTACTCAAGGGACAACCCTCCATGGGTAGGTCTAGCCCTGTTGATGTTGAAAATTACCAATAGCTTTGTGGAAGTATTGCCCCTGAAGTGTTCCCCTCAGTGGCGCTGGAAACGGGAGGGGGCCAAGAGACCATGTCCCCCTTACTTTTCAGGAATTCCAATTTTGGTCCCCTCACTTTTTTGTGCAAACCCATTTTACTTTCCAGCAAAATTATTAAGATGACAAGACCTGATAGTAATTCAGGATCCCCCCCACTTTTGAAAATTTTCTGACCCCACTGGTTTCCTCACAATCTGTTGCATCAATGATCTGATGTGTACCAGTACATCTGCAAGCAATTCTTGTATGCAGGATTTGCATGTCTATTGCCTGGTAAGGCAACATCAGCTAAATTGCTTCCAATAAAAGGTATGAAAAAAAAAAAAATCCTATAAAAATTACAATGTTACAAATTTACCTTTTCATATCAATTTCAGGTGCTAATATAAACATGGGCATTATGCTAAAATAGAACCTTAACAAATACCTTGAATTATCTTGCAAAGCCATGCCTGTAGCCATGAATTAGAATCTCAATATACCTTTCTGTTATATTTTGTCATTTAATTGTATGCAAGGTGGGCACATATTTTCTTGAGAGGGGACATGATCCCCCATGCTCCTGCTAGCTACAGGCCTGTGTCACAGTGTTCAAGGTATTAATAACTTTGAATTTTTGGTACTGTGAATATTAGATAAAGGAAAGATATACTGTTTTTTTTTTAAAGGATTAGTTCAGTGGTCAACCATGTCTATCTTATATGAAAAAGGACTTCAAAAGAAACGAAATGAAGAAGAAACCATTCAAAAAACTTATTCCGTTTAGGAGATATTCAAGTTTAAATCTCTGTCTCATCTGTGTAGAAATGACTGTTGTAGTAAGTCTACTATGGAAAGTTGGTGTCTTCATCCTCACATTCTTAACAATTGTTAATGTATTTTAAAGAAAGTTTTTTTAATTTTTCACTATTCAAATTATAATTCCTCAAAATTTCTTCAAGGGTATATTATAAGTAACCTTCCTAATTTCAGTTTTATTACTTTTTTGACATATCCCATGGTATTTAAGCCATTACATCGCACGACAAAACATGATAGAATACATAAAGGCTTTGAGGAATCTGAGGCTATGACATCACAACTAGTCTGATTTCAGTCGTTTCTACACAAATTGATACCAAACTTTAAACTTAGACATCTCCTTAATAGAATAAGATTTTGAATGCTTTCGTCAGTATATTGTTTCTTTTGAAGTCCTCTATCATATAAGATGAACTTGTGTGACCCTTGAACTAATTCTTTAATTGCAAGATTGATTAAAGCCCGGCTGACTGCAACATCATGTTTGACCCGTTTCTGTCACTATCAAATAAAAAAAAAGATGCTAATAGATGTAAATCAGGTGCGTGTGTGGATGATTTGGTTGAACTTTGGAACTTATAACAATTATGGAATTGTTGGTCCAAGCACTGTGAATGCATTTCTAGGTTTATCTCTAGAAACACTGAGATACTTTGCTCACATGAAAAATTTATGACACAGAAAAGTCAGGGCCTCTTCTTTCTTTGTTGTTCAATGGAAAAAACTTAGTCTTGGCAGTCGCAAAGAGTGCTTTTCATATGATTTGTGAGTTACCAGGTGAGGTAGTAACGTTGAGTTTTTTTTTTGTCTTAAAATATCTGGGACAACTCCCAAGATATTTTGAGGCTTATAGGAAAATTTGGTGAAAAATTTCAAACAAAGAATCCTTGCATCCTTTGAAACTCAGGTAATTTGAAATCAACTGCCCCAGCTAGTCCCATTTCTGCATATACATCACTCAATAAGCCCATTCTATGCTAGCTTCGAATATTTGTGCATGCTGTCCCTTACAACAGCTGTAGTTGTCATCTGTCATTGTCAAGGCTGTTCCTATCTTGGTATCATCACATGTCCCTTTCATCTTATCTCCACTATTTGCTGAGAGGATAAAAGTAAGTGAAATTTGACACATGTTACCACACATGACCATGTTAAAGAGGACTTTGATTGTAGTCATTAGCAAATGACGTAGGAACCGGGTTAGATAAATAGATGCAGGTTAATTAAATTTACTCCAGAGACTTTTCTTTTCAGTAACATCGTGCGTAAGGTTTTTGTAAACTCACCTCACCTTTGAGGAGCTAAAATTATCTTTCATAGTTATACAATAACAATCCACTTATTTGACATCTCTAATCTCCTGAGCATTAATATCTCCTGTCTTGCTTCTCATGAACCATTTTTTTTTTAATGGGGGGGGGGGGGGTGGGGGGTGGGGGGGGGAATGGGAGGGATTCTAGCTTGCACAGATAAAAACCGTAACAAAGTTTATTTGTCTTGGGGGATTCATTAAACCTTGGGGGATTTTGTTGTAAAGTGAGATGGATTATGATATTATCTTGAAGACAGTATTGAAATCCTCAATGTTCTAAACAGTGACCCCCTGACACAGACCAACATTTTTTAGGGAGCAAACATGTTTTTCTTGAATGAGATTATCTTTTTTCTCGTAAAAATATTGCAATGTCATATTTACATAGATAATCTGTAAGAAAATCATTCATCACAAAGGGGTGTTGCATCTCTGATGCAAGCATTGCGATTATTATTACACAAAGATTTGTGAGGCAGCTATATGCTTTCAGTTGACACATCAGTGTAATTATAGGTGAACCTTAATTAAATTGAGTACTGGGTGATGTGTAAACAAACAGAGGTCAAGGTATTGGAATGTATCTTCAGTAAGTATGTAGTAATTGTGAGGGGGTAATTACAAAACAGTATGAAATATTATTTTGATATCATTTTGGCTGGTAGTCTAATTTTGACAATTTGATAATAGGCAATATGCCATTTTAAAAATCCCTCACCTTTTCTTCAATCACATCATACCACTTTGATACATTTTCTAATTAATTTAGAAGTTAGCTTAACTTAACTTTTAAACTTTACTTTTTAACTTTACTTAACTTAACTTTACTTTACTTTACTTTACTTTACTTTACTGTAATTAACTTAAAATCATTAATGTTTCTTATGCAAAGAATCTTCAAGTGGAAGTCTATAAAGTAAATATTTCCTTTAAACCATTTCATTTCTGTGTATTGAGGTAACTCGCTGTTTCGTTGCATCGAACTGTAATCTGCAACAGTGAAAATTGAGTGAGGTACCTACCTGAGGTCAGGCATGATGGTAGAGTTTTATTCAACCAAATAGTGTAATGATAACATTAATAGACAAGCTATAGCTTCATCAACCTAATAGCAGAGATATTCAGTTAGTTGGTTAATAATGTCCATCTTTATTCTTTTTGATGGTCTGTTCTCGTTTTCATTGCATTAGAGCTTTTGTCCAGACATAGGAACAGAAACAAAAAGAGGAAATTAATTCATTCTACAGAGTAGAGAACAGTTCTAATGAATTATGGCAACAAATTTGCTTTTCATTTCTTGAATAGTCAAGCTTAAAAATTGAATAAAAAGTGCTAAACTTGCCAATGATTTTTATCTTTTAAATGTATTCTACCATTCACTTACTCCAGGAGTATGAAGTTAATACTAAGTACGTTTTTACTCTTTTCATTTTAAAGGGAGACATCAATATCTATGGCACTCATCCATATTATATGGCTCTTGATCAAAACATGGAAGCTCATGGTGTCCTATTCCTGAACTCAAATGCACAGGGTGAGTCCATTTTCAGGAAGACTACTGAAAGGATATACTATAACAGAGAACAGGTTTGAAGAAAAATGACCGAGAGCATACTATTTTGGACATCCTCTCATTCCTTTCCAGTCTTTATACATTCATTGAAAATTTTCTGAGATTTTCAACTTTCATATTATTAGATAATGCTCAATTTGGCTAAAGTCGGAGCTGCAAAAAAGTCCATTGTTCCGGTGGTTATGACGGCAGGAAAATTGAGAATTCGTGGGAAGAAAAAAAAAAGTTATTCATATTTGTTTAGATTTCTTGCGTAAATAATAGTATATGTGGTAAACATGCGCTCTAAAAACATCCCCCATGTAATTGTCCAAAAGTACATTAAATTGCGAGAGAGGGAAGTATATAAAGATGTATGCACTACATTTATATTGTTTTTATCTCGTAAGACGTCCAAAATAAGGTGAAATCCCGCTTGTGCTCGCACATGCGTGCTTGCACATGTGTAGTCAGTTCATTTGTCTAGTGTAATGCGTTCTGATTGGACTTTTTGTACTAAACTAAATCCATTGGAATGGCCGTTTTTCTGTTTTTCTTTGAGAAATTTTAAGCTGTATAACGTGCGTAATTTGTTTGTATGGATTTTTTGTTACTTTCGAGTGCAATTTAAAAAAATATGCGATGTCAGATTATCGCATGACAGTTAGGCTATTTCTGTCGCGATTTTTTGTGGGAAGATTTTCCATACCTTTATTCAGAACCGTGGAAAATTTTATAATTATTTCCAACTCTGGTTAAAGCTGAATTTCATTTTTTTCTTCAGAAATGTATTAAGCAGAAGTATATTTGGCTTAATCTAATCTTCTTAACCCTTATTGGTTCCCCCAACCCCTCTGCAACAATTGCCACTGCACCCTCACAATCCATCACGTTCTCCTTGCTTGCCCCCTGTACAGCCTTCCCCAGAGCTTCCCTCGCTCCCCACAACTCAATTGCTGAGTTCTTCCAGAAAGATCCTCCGGATAAAATTATCTCCTTCCTTCATCATGCTTCCCTCTACAACCATATTTAATTCTCCTCTTCCACCCCCTCTCTCTACTTTGTTTTGTTTCACCCATGCACCTCCTCTCTCGATCACAGCTTTCTGACTTTTTGTTTTTGAATTTCTCTCATTCTCCCCGTTTCCTTTCCTTCCTACCTCTAAAATGATCTGACCTCTCAGGCACAATTTGATCCTCGTTGACGTGGTGCCGTTAAGCCCTCATCAAACAAACATTAAGCCTTAAATGCTCAGTGTGTTCAAAACAAGACCTTTTTTTTTTCTTCAGAAATAATTTTCGTTTTCTATCACTGCAAGTTTGGTTTATATGAATGCTAAGACAATAAACTTTTCAGTAAAAATTAAAAATAAAGAAAATATTGACTTAGATATGTAAATTTTAGGCAAAATTAGGTCCAAAGTGCTTAATTGTTTTGAGCTTGTATTATTTCTTGTGAATAATGAAAATGGAGGATATTTTTACATATTTAGATTGGTTTGTGAAATTTCCTTTCCATTAATACCAGTCTAAATTTGATATTTTCTCAAAGCAAAACATGCAAAAACAATGAAAATAAACAAAAACATAATCACCACTGTAATTACTCATGGAAACAAAGCCGCGCATCCGGTTGGTTTTTTAACCCAGGTCGTTCACATGAAAGTCTTGTATGCTTACCCCTACACTTTGCCTATGAATAGAGTGTGGATTTGTTTTAATACTTATATTTTGGTCTGGATAAAGAGGGGGTAGTTGCTCTTTTTGATTTCAATTGAAAATATGTGAAATGATAATTCTAACTATATTTTTTGCACTGTATTGCGACCAGGAGCTTCAATAATTGATCTCAAAAAAGCTAACAATCATAAAATTGTGCATAACGCTTTGCCCCCAAAAAAAAAAAAAAAAAAATGATAGAGGCAGTCAAAATTTGACCGGAATTGGATGCATTGATGTCTTTAACAGTTTCTCACTGGTTTTCAGGCAAAAGCATTTAGGTCTGGAAGTATGGCTAGTAAGTTTTTTTGTTAAATTTTGTCCAGTTTTTTTAATCTTCTCTATTTCAACCAATTTTTTTTCAAAAATCTTCAACCATCACAGAGTTAAATCCCCCATCTTGTTACATTCCCATCAAAAAGTTACATTTTCTGAAAAAAGTATTCCAGCTCTTCAAGTGATACCAGGATCACTGCTGTGGGCCTATTCGCCGAAGCAATTTTTTTTTTTTAAAGCGCATGAGAGTTTAAGGGTTAAGAACATTATTCTTGTTGGTAAGTTCTGCAGTTTCTGTTTCTCAACTGCTCAAAATTGGATCAATCAAAAGCCTTAAATCAGATCAGCATTTTCTGCAAGCAGAAAGCTACTGAAGAGTAATATAATTGCTCAGAGCATCTAAAGAACAAAAAATGGAAATGTTTCAGTGATCTTAGTTAGGTATGTGACTTATACACAAAATGATTTTATTTTCATTCAGAGGTTGAATTGTCACCTGACCCCTACTTAACCTATCGTACCATCGGAGGCATCTTGGACATTTACTTCTTCATGGGACCCACACCTGAAAATGTGGTACAGCAATACACAGGGGTGAGTTTTGTGATGGTGGTATCATTGACGTAATGTCGAGTAGAAATCCCATAGCTGTTATTGTAGCTTGCAAAATGATATAGATGATGTATGATTGCAATGAGAATAGAATTACCTATGTGAAGGTAATCCCTCCACTGCATAACTGTTTTTCATAGCCCCGGTAAAACACTTGCTTAATTGTCATGGTCATTATATCATGGTTGTGGCTAAAATACATTTTAAAATTAACCATGTGAAGGTATCCCCTCCCCTGCATTACTGTTTTTCATAGCCCAGGTAAAACACTTGCTCAATTGTCCCAGCACTATGTCATGGTTGTGGCTAAAATACATTTAACCCAAATATGTCATATTTGCAGGCAAAAGACAACATTGATAAATCAACTCTGTCATACTCACCATTTATGCTCCTCATACAATGAAAACCAACCGTAGTACTGGAAGCACGCCATTTACATTTCTTATTTATCTATCTCATTTGCTTCTTTTGTGTCATTTTTTAAATGTTCTCAAATTTGCTGAAAAATTAAAAAAGTATTCAAGTAAAAGTTGGATCTTATGAAACCTTTCCAAGAAAATGGAAAGGTCTTAAAGAAAATGGTCTATAAATTTGGAGTTCTGTTCATTTTAAGTGTTCCATTCAGCTATGGTTTTCTGTCCAACTTATCCAATTAAGTGTCACCATGTGTGCTTGGGATATATTTAATATATTTGAAAGTTTCACAGATAAAGAAATGTAGTATTAGATCTAAATAACTTCTTTGTTTGCCCTCCTCCGCCACTCCTAATTCACCAGAAATAGGGCAGCGTTTAAAAAAAAAAAATCCCTACGCTTTGTAAAAATGGCGTAACAACCACTTTTGCATTGCCATATTTCATATTAATACCCTTCATGTAGGAAAGTGCTTTGGCAAACACGAGCCACGTGATACAATTTCTTCGATTAAGTGATCACTATGTCCCGGGCGCTGCTCCATGTGCTTCAAACTTTTCAACGCATGCCCGGCGTTTGATCAGATTGCAATCAAAGAGAAAAGATGTCTATCAGAAATAGCGGCGTATTTGTGTCAAGCAATTGTTTTTAACTTCTTCATTTGTTTGTTGATGAAATCCAAATTTGGGAAAAGAATCATTTAAAGAAAAACTTTTTTCCGCTTGCCTCTCCCTTACTATTTGCCACAAGAAAGGGAAAACAAACACTTTTTTTTTCTAGGCTTTATCTCTCTTCTTGTTAGTTAACTCAGGGAGTTGGCATATCCCTGGTTATCTGCATTTCTGTGAAATTCTTGTATTTTACAGAATATTAAAAGTCCAAGAATTTTAGGCCTAATCTGGAAATAGCTAATAGTAATCTGATTTTTTTCAAAATAGGTCCAGAATTATGTGTAAAGTAACATAATAAAAGTCCCTGGAAATCCTCCTTGAGCTTTCCCCAAAATCCAAGATGGCATCCAAAATGGCCACCATTTAAATTTTTATCATAACTTTGCAGCCAGATTGCAAATACAAAGTAAGTGTCTAAATATATGTTTTTAGGCACCAGGAATACACTCAAAGTTATTTAAAAAGTTCAAAACTCTAGAGTATCAAAATCGAAGATGACATCCAAAATGGCCACTATTTAAATAATTATCATAGCTTTGCAGCCTGACAAAGTATCTAATCATGTGGACAAGGAACTCAATAGAACCATTACTTAGAGGTTACTAAGCCCCAAACTTAACAAAACTAACATGGCATCCAAAACAATATGGTGTTCAAAATGGCTGCCATTTTGCCTACTTTTACTATAAGTGTGCAATGTTAGAAATATAAACAAAATGTCAAAAGAGATGTCACCGTCCTTAAAGAGACAAGGAATACAATGGAATAATAAGTTAAATGGTCAAAAACTCTAAAATTCTAACTTTATACTAATACTAACCCTTTAACAACCCCAATACAGGAAAAGCAATTTGGCCTTGAGCCATTATCAGTCTAGCAAATCAATATTGCATTAAATGTACATGCACCGGATGATGTCCACACCCTTGAAACCGATTTGTATTTGTGTGATCACCAATGGTCTGGGCCCGAAAATTCAAGAATGTTAATGCACCAAGGTTGGAGTTCACTGTTTGTGCATTACGATACGGTATGCATAATGCATACAGGGACCAAACTGAAAGCACATTCCATAATTTCTACAAACTGACTAAAGTCTGTTATCCCACCACTATTATTCAAAATAAATGATTTCAATGAAGCCCCTTAAGCGTCCTAGCCAGGAGCCAGCACGCTTACGATCAGCAGTACCTTCTCTCTAGGTGTGTGAAATTACACCATACCCCTGGAGTGGCTTCATGAAAGTGGTTACGATAATTGATCAAAATGAGATTAGCAAAATTGTAAGTTTTCCCTTCATCATTTTGGACCCAACCAATCTAAGAACTATTAACACTGATTTATGCTTTGCTCATACACAGTGTGAGAAGCAGAGCTTGCCTATATGCTAAGATCTATTTGACTAGCCTTTTCACATGAAGGCTGCAGACACCGTAGCTTCTACACAAGATTTACCCAAATCGTGGTAACCCTTGGTGATCTCCTGGTTTCCTATCTTAGCCTGATCTGAGCCTGCAGGTGCAAGAGGTTGAAGAAGCTACCGTCAGTTTGGAAGCGGATGTAGACACTCTCGTTAAGGTGTTCGGTAGCGTGCTGAAGCCTCATGGTGAAGAAAATGATAACACTGCATGTGGGCGCAATGACACAGCCCTGTTTCACACCATTCTTAATTTGGAAAGGTGTGGAGAGGTCATTTTCATGCCTGACCTGACCGATCTGATTCACATGTAATGAATAACCATGGTAAGGAAATTTGGTGGGCAGCCTAAGCTTTTCCAGGAGTCCATCTCTACTCACAGTGTCGGAAGCTTTAGTCCGGTCTAAAAAGGGGATGTAAAATTCTCGTTTTGTTTTCCTTGCACTTTTCCTGGATTTGTTTTAGGGCAAACACCATGTCTGCAATACCCCGATATGATGTGAAGTCACATGGACTTTTGGGTAGTTGTTCTTTGGCAATGGCAGGTACCAATCTATTCATCAGAATTCTGGCCAAGATTTTGCCAGCGATGAAAAAAAGTGTTATCTCTTGGTAGTTTGAACAATACGATATTCCCCCTTTGTTCTTGTTCAGGGTTATGATGACTGTGTCACAAAGAGCAGACAAACAGTTCATGTAGTTTCATGTGAAGAGCTGGACCTCCTTGTTTCCATGCTTCAGGTGGGATACCATCAATTCCAGCAGCCTTTCCACTCTTCAGCTACTCATTGCCTTCACGGTCTTCTGATGATTTGGTTGCTCATTCAATTCAACTTTCACTGGCTGCTGCTTAATCTGGTCGAGAGCCGACTCATGAACTGGGGACTGGTGTTCAAGAGAGTGTGGTGATGCTCAGACCAACTATCCAAGATGGCTTCTTTGCCAGACAGGAGCTCCTTCCCGCCGGCACTCTGCAAGAGACATTGCGTCTAGTGCGAGGGGCTCAGTCCCTGTAGACGAGTTTCAGAGCCTCATAGAAGCCCCTGTGCTTTCCTGTATCTGCACAAAGCTGGGTTTGCTCGGCAAATGCTTTTCTTCGGATGAACCACAATTTGCGCTGGAGGACACTGCATGCCTGACACCTTCTTGTGCTGACAGGATGTATTGTACTTCTCGATTGTTCTCATCAAATAATCCTTGTTTTTCTTCACTGAGAAGCCAAGTACTTCTTCAGATGTTTTCAAAACAGCGGTTTTGATGTGGTCCCACCGTGTTTCTGGGGATGGGTCCTCTGTGTAGCTGTGATGCATAAGCTCTCTTGGAAGTGCATCTTTCAAGTTTTCGACAGTCTGCAGGTTGCAGGTATTCCATTCAGTTTCTTCTTTGGGGCTCCTCCACTTCTTGCTTTAGGTTTGAAGTGGAACTTGACCGTAGATGATCTGTGTGGCAATCTTTGCTAGGCATCACTTTGGTTTTTGTGATGTTCTTCAAGTCACGCTGGCACACTAAAACATAGTCAATCAGGTGCCAAGTATTTGGACCTGGGAAGCATCCAGGTGTTCTTGAGATGGTCTTTGTGCTGAAAGATAGTGTTGGTGATTGACAGCTGAAGTTCTGTACACAGTTTAAGAAGCATTTGCACCTTGTCTACATCCACTTCCACGCTGACGGCAACCTCTTCAACGTCAGGCTCACGCAGGCTCACACCAGGACAATGGAAATTCTCATAAGTCAGTTGTTGTTTGCCCTCATGCCCACACAGTGCAAGCTATGCAACATATAACATCTTGTTTTGCTGAGGCTGCACAGAATTTTGGACTTTAAGCCAGCTCGAAGAAAACTGCGGTTCTCCACTAGCGAGCACCTAGGAAGAATACCACACACCAAGTGTCACCATCTAGCAGGCAGAGCTGAGAGCAGTCCACTAGTTCACCTACCTGGGTTGATTGATCTCTTCTGATGCCAAAATCGAAAAGGTTCACAAACAGACTATCCAAGGCAAACAGTGCCTTCGGGAGACTGCATAAATGCGCTGGGACAACAAAAATCTCCAAATGGACACAAAAGTCAGATGTCTACAAAGCTGTTGTATTGAAAATTTCTGTGTGGTATTGCATCATGGATTCTTTAGCACTAACATGTGCGCCTCTACAAACCTTTCCACCAGTGTTGTCTCCGCACAATCCTGGGCATACATTGGAGTTGCTACGTCACCAACATCCAAGAGGTGGAGTCTGCAGGAATCACCAGTATCAAGGTTATGCTGCTCCAAATCCATCTACCTCAGATTGCCTTGTATGGGGACCTCTTCACTGGCAGATGTGACAGAGGGTCCCCAAAGAAGCACTATAAAGACTCATTGATAAGACTCACAGTGTGCTAGATCAACCACCACCAATGAGAAGCTCAGGCTGAAGACCTTGGTACCTGGAGCTGGACCATCGGACAAGCATCCTCCAATTCCGAGACCAATCGGAGAGCCAGCACTGAGTAGAATATAAGTTGAAGAAAGAACCCACCAGCACCCATCAACAACCAAACCTTCACAGGATAGGCCTCGTCAGTCATCAGTGTGCCTGTAGTCAACGTGGAAATCATTACTGAATCTTTGTTTAGAAGCCAAGCCAAGAAGATCTTGGCAGCATTGG
This sequence comes from Chiridota heheva, assembly GCA_020152595.1. Classification (NCBI taxonomy): domain Eukaryota; kingdom Metazoa; phylum Echinodermata; class Holothuroidea; order Apodida; family Chiridotidae; genus Chiridota; species Chiridota heheva. Next base: position 122,512 of record JAIGNY010004487.1, read on the forward strand.
CCAGGTTATGACAGGAAGAGGGCTACCGACCTTTGGGAAATGATGTACAGAAGAATATTATCAGTTGTACACATGTTATCTGGTCATGCCCTCCCCCGTGCACTTCGTCATATCCGAGCTCACATTCCTACTCCTGCATCCCTACTCCTACATCCCTACTCCTACATCCCTACTCCTACATCCTTACTCCTACATCCCTACTCCTACATCCCCTACATCCCTACTCCTACATCCCTACTCCTACATCCCTACTCCTACATCCCTACTCCTACATTCCTACTCCTACATCCCTACATCCCTACTCCTACATCCCTACTCCTACATCCCTACTCCTACATCCCTACTCCTACATCCCTACTCCTACATCCCTACTCCTACATCCCTACTCCTACATCCCTACTCCTACATCCCTACTCCTACATCCCTACTCCTACATCCCTACTCCTACATCCCTACTCCTACATCCCTACTCCTACATCCCTACTCCTACATCTTTAATCAATCTTAATGGATACACTTTGTTCCTTGGTTAGCATTACTCGGAAAACCTTTAAATAGGTCTAGATGTTGTCATTACTAGCAATATGAAGCCTTCTTAACAGTGTGCTTTAGCAGCTGCAAGGGCAAATAGTATGCTTGGTTTGATTAGAAGAAATTTTTGTTTTCTTGGTAGAGAGGTTGTTCTTAATTTGTATAAGCAGTTAGTCAGGCCTCACCTTGAGTTTGCTATTCAGGCTTGAAGTTTTATGAGAAGGATAACTTCATTTTGGAGCAGGCTCAGTGAAGAGCCACTAGATTTATTCTCAGAGTGAGGAATCTCTCTTATTAATATAGGTTGCGAATTCTTGGTTTGACCACACTTGAGTTGAGAAGAGTATGTGGCGATATGATTCAAGTTTTTAAATTCCTATCTGGTAGTGATGCTTTTGACTTCCTGTAATTTCTTGCATGTTTCAGCTAATCCTCATGTGACACGTGGTAACAGTTTGAAGTTGACCAAAGAGTTCTCACGGATAGATATTCAGCATTTTAGCTTTTTTGCAAAGAGATATTAATGAGTGGAATGGTTTGTCTGAGTGGGTAGTTAGCTCCAATTCTGTTCACAATTTCCAAGTCAACATTGTTAAGTTCTTTACTAACTCTGGGCATCTTTGATTTTTTTTTGTGGTGCTGGTGTTAGTTTGGGCTTTTTATGGGGTGACTCACCCCCTTCTTAGCCTGTCATATTGTTATGTTATGTTATGTTATGTTAAATAGCTCTGTCATCTTGGTGAATTTTGAAGTGGTAACTACCCATACCAGACCATCCAGCAGTTCTTAATGCAAATGCTGAAAGCACATGATGAAATGAATGTCAGGGATTTCACATATAAGTACACCGATCACAACTACATTCTCCCTGTCTTCTTTTCTAACTTCCACTTAGACTCTATATACCTTTCAAGCTCATCCATAAGTGGAATAATGCAAATACTCCCAGTTCTGCTTTCAAACAAATAATGGCTCAGGGCCAAATTGTCTTGCTGTTGTTGTTAGAATAAGGTTTCGGATTGGGGGTTAGGATTTTATTGTTTTAGACATTTAACGAAATATTCCATTGGAATTACTTGTGCCTTCGAACATAGGTTTTGATCCTTTATTTATATTTCTAGCTTTGCACAGTTATGGTAGAAATGGTAAAATGGCATGCAGTTTGGATGCCATCTTGGTTTTGGTAACTTCCGGGCTGTGCAACCTCTAAGTAATGATTTTATTAGATACCTTGAGCCTTAGAACATATAGTTAGAAACTTTGTTTGCTGTGAACTTGCCTGGATGCAAAATTATGATAACAAATGGTAGCCATTTTGGATGCCATCTTGGTTTTGGATACTATAGAGTTGTTGACCTTCTAAATAATGCTTTCATTGGATTCATTATGCCTTAAAACATATGTTTAGACACTTAAGTTTGCATTTGTTACTTGCCTGGTTGCAAACTTATAATACAAATTTAAAATGGTGGCCATTTTGAATGCTATCTTGTATTTTGGAGAAAGCTAAAGGACGATAGCCAGGAACTTTTAGTATCCTGGACCTATTCTGAAAAATCAGCTTGTTACCAGCTATTTTCAGGTTTGTGCCTTTCTTGATCTATTAAGCTAAAATATAATTCTTTCAATTTCAGGCCATTGGTAGACCATATTTCCCACCATACTGGGCTCTTGGATTCCAACTTTGTCGCTATGGTTACAACAGCATCGAGACCTTGCAAGCGACTGTCAGCAGAATGAGGGCATACAATATTCCTTTTGTAAGTTGGTTCACTTATGAAAAATATAATCTTTTATCACTTTAGCCATAAAGCAGACAATTTTTCATTTTTTCTTAATCATACAAAGCTATAAAAAAAAATTGTGGTAAATTCTTGAAATGGGAACATACTTGGAATGAAATCCTATGTGAGATTTTGGGTGCATGAAAATGCATGGTTTCTATGTATTTGATTTAGAGGAGAAATATGTTTTGACTGATGTTTCTGAGAATTCACTACTTATGTGAGCTTGTAGTGCAATCTCCCACAAAAAATGAATCATTGCTGTTTATAGGCATCTGATCATGTAAGTTACAAAATGTTAAATAGACATAGATAAATCATTCTCATACTACAAACATATTAAAGTGTTGAGAAATTGTAAAATGAATACAAAATATGAAATGATTATGGGTAGTTTATTATGTGACTTGTGCTTCATGCCAGTGAAATTATTTTGTACAATTTGCACATGAAAAAAAACTGAATCGTGAATAAAATAAGTAATGATCATATGCAATGATAATGTTAAAAAGATAATCAATTATGACTGTATTTGGTGTCATAGACCATCATAAATACCATTATGGTTGTCATTACCATAATCAATGTCATTACGGTAATCATTGCACCAATGCTTTGTTGTAATTTTGTGCTTAAAATGTGACATTTTATGACTTTTCATTTCAATTAGTATTAATGACAGCCAGTCAATCAAGCCTTCAAACCAATATAGGTAACTGACTTATTTTGAGCTGTTAAGATTGTTTTTTTACCAAAATTAAAATAAGAGCATAACTTTGAAAACAAAGAATGCCAGCAGCAAATTTTGTCTTGACCTTTACCTTTGGTGACTTAAACCCTTGAACTCTGTGGAGCATAGGTTATCAACAAGTTCCTTCCCCTGTAGATTGTCCGGAGCTATAACTTCTAGCTATCCCCAAGCGTGACCAAGGTGTCTCCTTTCTGCCTCTGTGGAGTATCTCCATGTTGTGCATGGTCTTCCTCTGTCGCGTTTAATCCCTTTGAGAATCTATCTACTAAGAGCATGATGGACAACACTGGATGGTGGCTTTCTTATTGTGTGACCAATCCATTTCCATTTCCTGCTTCTGATCTGTATGTCAAGTGGATCTTGACTTGTGTGGTACTAGAGTTCATTGCTGGTTATTTTGCCTTGCCTTTGATAGGATGTGCAATATGGAGATATCGATTACATGGACCAAGAACGTGACTTCACTTATGACAAAACAAACTTTGCTGGTCTGCCAGCATACGTTGACCAACTGCATCAGTGGGGCATGAAGTACATCATTATTCTGGTAAGTTCTTTTTGTAGAGTTTATGATCTTTTGTGGGTGGATGCTCACTTGAAAATTATTTATCTTTACATACTTTGCTCAGTGAGTTTTTTGTTTCCTTTTTCTGTTGACTCCTGTACTCTCTGAAAGAGTCATTTGAAAGCATGACACCAGCAATTTTGTTTGTCTTTTATGTCCTAACTTTATGTGTATGTAATTGACCCAACCTTTACAAAACATAATTCCTCTGTTCCCCCACCAACAATGTCATAAATCACTTATACTAAATTGGTGATTTGTTAAATGGAAATTGCTCATACTTGATATGTAGATTAACTGCACATCATTGAGAGTCAAGTAATTGTGATTGCAATAAACACCATGCAAAGCTCAATTCTCCTTTCCCTGGTTGTTTCGTCTTTCATATTTTGCCTCTTCATGGAACATAACTTTACTGAAGCAATTTTGTTATCTTTACAGGATCCCTGTATTGATACCACTCTTGGTGCGGGAAATTACCCAGCCTATGATAACGGTGCTGGACTGTGGATCAAGAAAGGTGATGATGTCACACCTGCACCAGCAAAGGTAAACTTCATGTAATGCAAATCGAGAGCTGTAATAGGTCCATAAATGTTTAGAAGATACATTAGCTGAAGTACCTGAAAAGATTGGAAATGATTGTTGCCTTCTTATTGGTGTTTGAATTTTCAAACTTGGCTAGGAGAGTCAAAGCTCTCTCAGTTTTTTTAATTTTTATTGTAAACACATCCTTCAGGTATAGTGGGGACTGAACGGGAAACTAGAACATCAGAAGGGCAAAAGCCCTCGCCTTGCTGGCCATAATAATTACATCGAAAATTTTTTAATAAAAACTGGAGATTTTGTACCACAAAATAAATAGGAGGATTCTGGTCTTCCACTTGTAATGACACCTTAGGTAAATTTATGTTTACCATGTACATGATCAGCCCCCACTTACACAAATTATCTTCCATCACTGTCCTTTCCCCCATCATCTTGAAAAAAAGAAGTCTTTGGAGCAAACTTTTTGCTTTTATGCTCCTGGAAGTAAATGTATCATTCAAGAGGTGGACAATTCATACCTCTTGTCAAAAGTTAAACAAACTTTGATCAGGGTTCCCCGGACCTTGTATTCTTATAATGTGTTTTTTTAAGTCTAGGAATGGACAAATCATTAAGTCATCGTGGCTTCATCGATGAGAAAGTTCAATTCAATTCAATTCAATTTATTTTCCACAACATCTTTTATATAGAATCAGTGGAGAAAGTCTGGAAAAGAAAAAACATGAGCAAGCAGGCCACCTTGACAGAAATAACGACACACAATATAATAACACAACAATAAAGAACCAAACAAAAGTAAAATATATTCAGAAAAACAAATCAGAAATTCAAGAAGTGTTAAATTATAATGTTTCAGTTTTATGTGTGTTTTCCATCTCATAAAGGATCAATTTGATAGTTTTCATATACGTAGAGAGTCTTTAAAGTTATAAATATGGACAAGTCATGAAATTTGCTTAGTTCATGAGTGAACGTGGGACCTTGTTAGGTAGAAAATGTATGCTCAAACTTCTCACAAGATCATGAGGGCAATAAGCGTATGTTGTTAATGATAACTCTAGATCCGTATTGTAACATTAAAGGTACAAACAAACTATAGGATGGAAGCTAGGACTCTGTGACATCTAAACCGTAGCAAACTATGAGTTGAGTCAAGCACTTTATCAAGAATTGTTTAACTTGAGCACTTCATCAAGAATTGTTTTAAATTTGTAAAGCATCTATGTTTTCCCAAATCGAGTCAATTACTGTAATTGGCTTCTTAGTTTTTTTGCCTACATTTTATTGTTTTTACATAATTGCTCTCACAGGTTTGGCCTCCTGGCACATGCTACTTCCCTGACTACACCAATCCAGAAACTCAGAGCTGGTGGACAACAGAATGTGTTAACTTTAGGAGCGTTATTGAGTATGATGGACTCTGGATTGTAAGTATGAGCAATTGTTACTCATGCATCTAAAACCTTTTATTGAATTCCCCTATGATATATAATAATCATTATTTTTTTGATCTTCATGATTTGATTATGCAATATTTATCAGGATGAAACATGTTCATGATTTCATTTTTTAAATATATGCATTATTTATAATAATTCTAGTACTGTATGCTTTATTGTCATGAATATTTATGATATTGATAATCTTTGCTCATTTTTGATTCACCAACACAGGATATGAACGAACCAGCCAACTTTGTTAAAGGGTACGAAGATGAGCCCGAAATAGTTGATCGCTGCCCCAACAACATGTGGAATAACCCACCCTACAAACCACGTAAGCTTCTGAGTGTTCATTGGGTACCATTTTAGGTTCACCTTAATTGTAAAATGGTTGACTAAACTCTTAAAGTGTCAATAAAAATGCTATAAAGCAATGTTTGTCTGGTCACATCCTAGAAGAGCATAACTAATCTTTGAAGCTGGTGGATGCCTCTTTGTCATATGTCCTCTGTGTGGCTTTGTATTAATTGATACACTGCTTCGTGTCACATGGCATCTTATTGTCATATGAATGGTCCATCTTATTGTTATGCGAACAGAGTTTCCTTTTGTCACATGAGTAAGTAATAAAATCACTATAAAATACACAAATTCACAATACAAAAGATATAGATATGGCAACAACTTGGAGGAAATGCCCCTCCCCCGCCCCCCTCTGGACCTCCTAAACCTGCTATATTTCAAGGGTGTACAAAATTACATTTGATAATTACTCTACTAGAGGTACATTATATTACACCAGACGATAATCAACCTTAATGTCATCTCTTTTTATCATCACACAGGCACTTTGGGTACAGCTCTTGGTGAGAAAACCATGTGTTCTGATGCCCAGCAATACTGGGGTCGTCATTACGATGTCCACAGTCTCTATGGATACAGCCAATCTATTCAAACACTTCCGTAAGTTCTACAGCAATGTATAAAGTATGTGCACATGACGTCACATGCACATTAGTTAAGAGGGGGGATTTGGATGTCATTATTGGTTTGCCATAGGGACAAGGCAGGAAATTGCCTTTTCTCCCAAAGATTTACTAATCATTGTTTTTTAAATAAGAGTCAATTTTGTTTTAAATTATATGTATAATGAAAAGGATAAAGCATGGTTTCCCTCCAAGCTAAAATATCTTAAAGGATTAGTTCAGGGGTAAAGCAAGTCTATCTTACATGAACGAGGACTTCAAAAGAAATGAAATGGGGAAGAAAACATTCAAAAATCTTATTCAGTTAAGGAGAAGTATAAGTTGAAAGTTTAGTATTATTTATGTATAAACAACTGAAATCAGACTAGCTGTGACATCATAGCCTCAAATTCCTCAAAATTTTCGTGTATGTCATATTTTGTCCTGCGATTCTGTGTCCTAATAACCATTGGATATATCAGGAAAGTAGTAAAACATAATCTTGTACTGATAATTATAATTTACCACCTTATGAAAGATAAAGAAAAATTATTCAAATAGTAAAAAGTTATTTTATTCAAAATACATTTACAAGTGTTAAGAATGTGAGGATTAGGGAGCCAAACTACAATAGTAGACTTACTACACCAGTCATTTCTACACATATAAATAAGGGAGCTTTAAACTTGAATTTTTTCATAACAGAATAGGATTTTTGAATGCTTACTTCACCATTTTATTTCTTTTAAAGAGCTCTTTCTTATTAGATGGACTTGCTTGACCACTGAACTAATCTTTAAGATGTCTATGTTATTGTATGATACGGAAAAGCTTGGTTGGTTTAATTGTATTATATATTGTTTGCTTAGAAAGGAGCAATCATTAAGGTAACAAAGTCACAAAACCTGGCTGATTTTAAAGGACCTCTCAATCAAAAATTAGGACCCTTTTTGCCAGTTTTTATGGTTCTAATTGATACTCTTTTAACTGAAAAATTAAATTTATTGTTCCGTCCTACAAAATGATTATGGTTGATTTGAACATTCACATCAAAAGTTATCAGTACCACTAAGTGCAAGAAAAGCATATTCGAATATTGTAGAGACTCCATGATAATATGCCATCACATTTCAGCAGAGTACACCTTTGAAATATAATCATCTGTTATCAACATTAAAAGAGGGCTTAATGTCCAATAAATTCCTAAATAATTTTCTTTGTCGTTTATCAAGAGCTCTTCGGGCTGCAAACAGTGGCAAGAGGGGTATCGTAATCAGTCGGTCAACTTTTCCAGGCTCTGGCCAGTATGCTGGACACTGGCTTGGGGATAACTGGAGCCAGTGGAGCAATCTACACTATTCTATCATAGGTAACTATGAAGCCATTTCGATTTTGTTTTGGGATGGAAGTGTTTATGTATGCCTTACTTTATATGACTCAAGGTATAATTTATCTGAAGATATGTAGTTTGCATATTTTGACTAAATCGTTTTTGGTCCTCCAACATACCTTCTACCCTGCCCTACTCACCCCAACAGGCCTTCCTCCATCCCACCCTTTAATACTTGGAAATTTGGTCATGTGCATCATCATTGAATGTTCTCAAAAAAATTAAAATGACCAAAAAAGTACGAAAGAAATGGCACCAACCTAAGTTGCTAGTTCTTGTACCAACATTTGATAACAACAAATTATTTGATAAAAAGAAATTATACACCATGACCACTGCATGTGCAGATTGGCAATTGGCTTTAAGACCTCATAACATAAACAAATAAATAAGTTGCTAACACAAACTTTCAATGAAAATGGTACATGTCTTACTAAGGTTAGCCTACAAAACTTACTGATAGAATGAGAAACATTGGTTGTGTTCAATGACATAATGATTTGTGCTTTCTTAACAGGGTGTTTGGAGTTCAACATGTTTGGAATTCCATATGTGAGTGGGATTATTTTGTTTTATCTCTTGTCTGTATGCAGGCCTGTAGCCAGGACTTTTATAAAAGAGAGGCAGAAAGGCTTTAAGAGGAGGCACTTGGGCAGATTCCACATCTACCCTAGCAATGTGTTATTTCATATGAATTTACTTAAGGGGTAATAACTCTTAATACGGGGAGTGTGGCACATTCCCATGCTGGACATGCCTACATTTAGTTGTATGTGGAGCTGCAGATTCTTCATATACCCTTTTTAAAGTTGTTTTTAGTTGAATTTACTCAAAGAGGGTACATACCTTCATAAGATAGCATGACTCCCTCCCCCTCTCTGTGTCCCGTTTAGGCTACATGATGTATGCAGAGCTGGTTACACACTATGATGCTATACTCATATGTTGGTTGATTGAATCCAATAAAAAAGGGAACTGAAAATGATTTTATATTACCCAACAGTTTACAGGACACCTAACTAACTAAGGAAGTAGATTGTACACACTGCCTTTCTTTTAGCTGCACAAAATACCATTTGATTTAGAAAGCTCAAAACTGTTCTTTGCTCTGAAAAATATTGTTCCATGCAGTAATTCTTGCACAAATGCAGGTATATACATATATGAAATAAGAAGTGATATAAATTTGTTGTGTTCTGGATGTAGATTGGACCAGACACTTGTGGCTTTGGTGGCACCACCACCTCAGAGATGTGTCAGAGATGGCAGCAGCTGGGTGCTTTCTACACATTCTCAAGAAACCATAATGCAATCAATGAACCAGTAAGTATCAGCTCATTCTATTTATATTCTTGGGTTCTTTATTCCTTAATTTTCTGAAATAAAAGTGGATCATGAACTAAATTGAAGAAAAGACAGCAAGGAATGCAACCCCAGAAGTGTTTCTGTTTTGGTTTCTGAGACATCAGTGTTGTATCCTTCCTGTAGTGAACACCACGACCCCTTATCAGTGGCATATTTAAGGGAAGGGGGGGGGGGGCATCTGGCCAAGTGCAGAAAGTCGCAAAATAAAACAATTACCGCCGAAAGATTGGGTGAGGATAGGATTATACAATCACACTTAGAAATCAATGGGGGAAATAACTTTCTAGCACCACCGTGATCCTACCTGTGTTTTCAGAGCTTCGTGTTGGCCTGAATCAGGGTTTGGCAATGGTTGGATAGCTCAGATAACTGTGGGATTACTGTAGGCCTATATAAATGTTCTCGGTGTCATGCAGTCTCTAAAATGCATCTTCATGAAATAATTTGTCATCTTTGTACGTAGGAGCAAGATCCAGCAGTGTTTGGTGATGAGGTGGCCCGTGTGGCCAGGGAAGCCCTAGAGATCAGATACCAACTCTTGCCGTACCTCTACACATTGTTTTATCATGCTAACAAAGAGGGCAGCACTGTAATGAGACCTTTGTTCCATGAGTAAGTTCTTCAATTATTCTTAGAGGTAATTTATTATCCCTTAAATGAATTAGCAAGGAATTGAGAAGGAGCCAGTGGTCTTGGATTGGACATGTGTTGAATAAGAGCAATGACGTGTTGAGAAAGAGCAATGACAATGGTGGTGCTTTGGCCTAGAATGGACACCTGAAGGTTAGAAGGAACGTTGGCAGGCCAAAGACCACATGGTGAAGAATGGTGGAGAGAGAAACACAGCAGGATGGAGATCCTGGAGAGAAATAAGGAGAAAAACAAGGATAGAGGCGAATGGAAGAATGATGTCTGGGCCTTGTGCGCCTTCTGGTGCTGAGAGATTTAAGGTTAAGATAAGAAATGAATTAGTGTAAGTAACTGGATTAGAAATACCAATTCTTCAGAAATATAAGATTTTCTCAGTTTCTTGGAAAACAAATGTAACATACAGTATGAGATGTTGATATCTTAAATTAAAATATTTTACTTTCTTCTTTGCAATCTTATATTTTCTAATACAAATTTTTAACTTTGATTGTTTTCCTTTTTATTGTTCAGCATTTCAACTTTTTGTTTGTAGTTTTAATTTTTGAGCAAAATGTCCAAAATCACAGTACTGAATGTCAAATGAGATCCTTGATGTTTAACATAATTACCTTAGTCTCTACACACACTCATGCAGAACTCTTAGCATATCTATTGAGCATGACTAGCAACCCCTGCTTATCACAGGCTGATCATTAATACAATATTATGCCCAGAAGGAAATAAGAGGGATGTAATGTTTATAATGGATGAACAAGCTTCAAATATTTGCAACACAATGCTTTTTGCTTTCAAGATATTAGTTAAATTGACAATAACTGCAAAAACATTTGTAGAATCTTCTGCTTTAAACTAGGCTGGAGTTTACATAGTTTTTCTCCATTAATTCTTGTAGTGGGGCATAAATGCACCATGAATCCCCTTTGTTACTATTCTTTTTATCCTTCCTGACTTTTTTCTTTGTTTTAAGATTCTTGTCAGATGAGAACACACATAGCATAGACAGGCAGTTCTTGTGGGGTGCAGCATTCCTTATTTCACCTGTTTTGGAAGAGGTTAGTTGTAATGTAGATTATTTTGATGAAAAGCATTGTTTCAATATTTATTACTAAAATATAAGTTGAAAAAGTGTTAATCACTGCTTCATTCTTTCTTTTTGTTAATGATCTATGTTAAATGTAAAAACTGAATATAATCTGAATTTGATTTACATCAACTCCAGTCTACAAGTTTATAAACATGAAAAATGATGAGTATCATCTGGATATGAAGGCCTTGTTCATAACATCAGTATCATCTGGATATGAAGGCCTTGTTCATAACATCAGTAGCATCTGGATATGAAGACTTTGTTCATAACATCAGTATTATCTAGATATGAAGGCCTTGTTCATAACATCAGTATCATCTGGATATGAAGACTTTGTTCATAACATCAGTATTATCTGGATATGAACGCGTTGTTTATAACATCAGTATCATCTGGATATGAATGCGTTGTTTATAACATCAGTATCATCTGGATATGAAGGCGTTGTTTATAACATCAGTATCATCTGGATATGAAGGCCTTGTTCATAACATCAGTAGCATCTGGATATGAAGACTTTGTTCATAACATCAGTATTATCTAGATATGAAGGCCTTGTTCATAACATCAGTATCATCTGGATATGAAGACTTTGTTCATAACATCAGTATTATCTGGATATGAAGCGCGTTGTTTATAACATTATCTGGATATGAACGCGTTGTTTATAACATCAGTATCATCTGGATATGAATGCGTTGTTTATAACATCAGTATCATCTGGATATGAAGGCGTTGTTTATAACATCAGTATCATCTGGATATGAAGGCCTTGTTCATAACATCAGTAGCATCTGGATATGAAGACTTTGTTCATAACATCAGTATTATCTAGATATGAAGGCCTTGTTCATAACATCAGTATCATCTGGATATGAAGACTTTGTTCATAACATCAGTATCATCTGGATATGAACGCGTTGTTTATAACATCAGTATCATCTGGATATGAAGGCGTTGTTCATAACATCAGTATCATCTGGATATGAAGACTTTGTTCATAACATCAGTATTATCTGGATATGAAGGCCTTGTTCATAACATCAGTATCATCTGAATATGAACGCGTTGTTCATAACATCAGTATCATCTGGATATGAAGACTTTGTTCATAACATCAGTATCATCTGAATATGAATGCGTTGTTCATAACATCAGTATCATCTGGATATGAAGACTTTGTTCATAACATCAGTATCATCTGGATATGAACGCGTTGTTTATAACATCAGTATCATCTGGATATGAACGCGTTGTTTATAACATCAGTATCATCTGGATATGAAGGCGTTGTTTATAACATCAGTATCATCTGGATATGAAGGCCTTGTTCATAACATCAGTAGCATCTGGATATGAAGACTTTGTTCATAACATCAGTATTATCTAGATATGAAGGCTTTGTTCATAACATCAGTATCATCTGAATATGAACGCGTTGTTCATAACATCAGTATCATCTGGATATGAACGCGTTGTTTATAACATCAGTATCATCTGGATATGAAGACTTTGTTCATAACATCAGTATCATCTGGATATGAAGACTTTGTTCATAACATCAGTATCATCTGGATATGAAGACTTTGTTCATAACATCAGTATCATCTGAATATGAACGTTCATAACATCGCGACTTTGTTCATAACATCAGTATCATCTGGATATGAAGACTTTGTTCATAACATCAGTATCATCTGAATATGAAGACGTTGTTCATAACATCTGGATATGAAGACTTTATCATCTGGATATGAAGACTTTGTTCATAACATCAGTATCATCTGGATATGAAGACTTTGTTCATAACATCAGTATCATCTGGATATGAAGACTTTGTTCATAACATCAGTATTATCTGGATATGAAGACTTTGTTCATAACATCAGTATCATCTGAATATGAACGTGTTGTTCATAACATCAGTATCATCTGAATATGAAGGCCTTGTTCATAACATCAGTATTATCTGGATATGAATGCGTTGTTTATAACATCAGTATCATCTGGATATGAAGACTTTGTTCATAACATCAGTATTATCTGGATATGAAGACTTTGTTCATAACATCAGTATCATCTGAATATGAACGCGTTGTTCATAACATCAGTATCATCTGGATATGAAGACTTTGTTCATAACATCAGTATCATCTGAATATGAAGACTTTGTTTATAACAGCGTTGTTCATAACATCAGTATCATCTGGATATGAAGACTTTGTTCATAACATCAGTATCATCTGAATATGAAGACTTTGTTCATAACATCAGTATCATCTGGATATGAAGGCCGTTGTTCACTAACATCAGTATCATCTGGATATGAACGCGTTGTTTATAACATCAGTATCATCTGTTGTTCATAACATTAGTATCATCTGGATATGAACGCGTTGTTTATAACATCAGTATCATCTGGATATGAAGGCGTTGTTTATAACATCAGTATCATATGGATATGAAGACTTTGTTCATAACATTAGTATCATCTGGATATGAAGACTTTGTTCATAACATTAGTATTATCTGGATATGAAGACTTTGTTCATAACATCAGTATTATCTGGATATGAATGCGTTGTTTATAACATCAGTATCATCTGGATATGAATGTGTTGTTTATAACATCAGTATTATCTGGATATGAAGGCGTTGTTTATAACATCAGTATCATATGGATATGAACGTGTTGTTCATAACATCAGTATCATCTGGATATGAATGCGTTGTTTATAACATCAGTATCACTGGATATGAAGGCGTTGTTCATAACATTAGTATCATCTGGATATGAACGCGTTGTTTATAACATCAGTATCATCTGGATATGAAGGCGTTGTTTATAACATCAGTATCATATGGATATGAAGACTTTGTTCATAACATTAGTATCATCTGGATATGAACGCGTTGTTTATAACATTAGTATCATCTGGATATGAACGCGTTGTTTATAACATCAGTATCATCTGGATATGAACGTGTTGTTTATAACATCAGTATCATATGGATATGAACGTGTTGTTCATAACATCAGTATCATATGGATATGAACGTGTTGTTCATAACATCAGTATCATCTGGATATGAACGCGTTGTTTATAACATCAGTATCATCTGGATATGAAGGCGTTGTTCATAACATCAGTATCATATGGATATGAACGTGTTGTTCATAACATTTACATCATTAGCATCCATGTGATGCATAACATATCTTTATTTCATTTTATCCACAGAGCAAGACCACAGTCAATGCGTACTTTCCAGATGCAAGATGGTTCGCTTGGGAAGATGTAAGTTTGTTTGCCGTTTTACATCCCCTTAGTAGAGGTATCTAATTAGTGTTGCTGGGTGGGGGAGGGGGGGCATGAAAATTTAATGGCAAGCTGTATGGAAAAAATTATGTCAATAACCTAAATGAGACAAATGTCATCAATATAAATTTGTTTTATTGAACAGAAAGTGGTGGAAACACAATCTTGTAGGAAGATGCACACTTTATACCCCCACCCCTTTCCCCACAGTGTTAGGTCTATGTCCCTTGTGTTCTCTCATTAGATTGTAAAGAATGCTATTTGTTCTTTTAAGCTTCTGCAACTTTTTTGTGTAATAGTTGAAAACAAGGAAGTAAATGGTTTTGGTGTAGAATCTGCTGCTATTTCAGTTTCTTTCCTTATGTCAGTAATCTGTCATCAGCTTTATCATTCTGTGTTTGTATTGATGTATTGATTCTAGTAAATTCCACTTTTTTAAGATTGCAAGATTGAACAAATTTAAATAAATCATTTTGGAAAGAGATGAGAGGTTTCTTCAAGTCCTTTAATAGAGTGCTGTTAAAGGTATCCTCTTTTGGTTCAAAGAACATTGAAATTTGAGCAGATGAGCTTTTGAACTTTAGAAAAACCACTTTCAGTTTTTGAGTTGTGGCTGATCAAAGGTTGATCAGTTTTTGAGTTGTGGCTGATCAAAGGTTGATCAGTTTTTGAGTTGTGGCTGATCAAAGGTTGATCAGTTTTTGAGTTGTGGCTGATCAAAGGTTGATCAGTTTTTGAGTTGTGGCTGATCAAAGGTTGATCAGTTTTTGAGTTGTGGCTGATCAAAGGTTGATCAGTTTTTGAGTTGTGGCTGATCAAAGGTTGATCAGTTTTTGAGTTGTGGCTTGTCAAAGTTTGATCAGTTTTTGACTTGTGGCTGATCAAAGGTTGATCAGTTTTTGAGTTGTGGCTGATCAAAGGTTGATCAGTTTTTGATTGATGCAAAATTTGTGATGTGGGCGGACACATCAAAATCTGTATGTAATTCTTTTATAGATTTTAATTACCAAAGATGATGGGAAAGTCTATTCCTGCTATAATTTTATTGGGGGCATGGCAGAGACTCAAAAACTTTTACTTAGAAGTTGCTGCATCACTCCAAAGAATTGTGATAAGCATTTAACAAAGGTTTTACAAAGAACATACCAAGGTCATCCTGTAATACATCACAAAATTTGTAATAAGAATGTAAATTGATGTTTGAGAATAAAAAATGTTGTAAAATGGTCAATGTTTAAACGATATTGATAAAGCAAAACGTTTTGTTTAATACTGTAATGTTTTTAATAGATTTGCCCTTGAAGTAGTACAAGGTATGACAAGGTATGGATGTCTACAATAATTTAGTCCACTAAAGTTTTGATCTCCTCCCTCAGGGCCAAGAAATTGCATCTGCCTCGCGTGGTACATTTGTGGATCTCTCTGCTCCTCTGGACTTCATACCACTTCACATTCGTGGTGGTTACATCCTGCCCACTCAGGACCATGCTGTCACTACTACTCAGAGGTCAGAGTTGCTTTTATTTTTCATTTTCATATTAGAGATAGGTGGTTGAAAGCTGCATGAATGTAAACAGGCGCCAGCCCCAAACACACCTATGGCTGGCCCCAAACAAACATATGGCCAGCCCCAAACAGACCTATGACCTTCCCCAAACAAACCTATGGCCGGCCCCAAACGTACCTATCGCCGGCCCCAAACAGACCTATGGCCATCCACAAACGTACCTATGGCCTGCCCCAAACATACCTATGGCCATCTGCAAACAGACCAATGGGACCTATGGCCATATACAACCAGACTTATGGCCATCCCTAAACAGACCTATGGCCATCCCCAAACAGACCTATGGCCATCCCCAAACAGACCTATGGCCATCCCCAAACAGACCTATGACCGGTCCCAATGGCTGGTCCCAAACACACCTATGGCCGGCCCCAAATGTACCTATGGCTGTTGGGCACCACATGCAGTGGCGTGGTAGCAACAGCCCCACCCCCCGCAGCAAAGCTTTCTGAGGGGCGCCTAAATCATTCCAAGAAACAAAAATTAGGCCCTGAGAAAATGTACATGTTGATCAATAACTCCTTTCTAGTAAGCAAGTAATATTCCATTTGTGTAATCCAAAAGAGCATGAAATTTTTCACAGAAAAAAACAAATTTTCCACCATTGGCAATTGAGCGGGCCCCTGGATTTTGCACTTGGACAGAAACCGATGCATGGCGATAGCTCGTATGAAATATTTAACACCTGCTCCTGCCATGAATGGCAAACAATTTGATTGAATTCAGTTGGTAGAAGCTTTTCGAGAAGGCGCCGAATGCTCACAGGGGTGCAAAAATTGTTATGAAAATATACTCTTATATTCGTTTTATTCTCAAGGTTGTAAATATTTGATCTCAAAGCTTTATTCTAACATCAGAAACATAAAAACCATTGCTAGTCCCCAACTAAAGACACATATTGAAGTCAATGGGATCCTGCATTTGAACATTCGTTCCAAAATAATATTCCTTTTAACTAACTTTAGTTTCAAATTCACACCGTTTGAGCAATTTTCTGCTACCAAAATCAAAACACTACTAGCTTCCTGTGGCTTCACCCCTTCGGCGCCTAGGACTTTAGCCTTGGATTTTATACAATAATAAGGAATTTTCTGCTCTGAAAATTGCGAAAAATGCAGGGATTCCTGGCACCCCTACATGCAGCTTCGCCAAATAGATGTGACTCATTTTAAAGCCCTTTTCTGCTATTAAAACTATGACTCGACAAATGTAGGGCTTCCTGCAAAACTCTGTGTCCCCAGTTGACACAATTTTAAGTCCCCCAATAATGAACATGTTACAAATTTATTTTCTTTGAAAAATCTTCTTCAATATCAGAGAAATCTTCTTCAATTTCTGGGAATTCTGCAATTTTTCGAAATTTTCTTTCATTTTCTTGAAATTTGCTTCCATTTTCGTGAAATTCCCTTCATTTTCAGGATAATTTCTTCAATAATTAAGAATGTTTGTTCAATTTTCAGAAAATTCTCTTCATTTTACTTAAATTTCCTGATATTTTTTTTCAAATATTTGGGCATTTTTCTTTAATTTTTCCTAAATTGTTGGGAAGGTTTTCTTTGATTTTCTGGAATTTCTTTGTTTTCGGGAGATTTCCTTTATTTTCAGGATATTTCCTACATTCTCCGAAACTCTTCTTTAATATTTTTGAAATTTTCTTCAATTTACGGGAAATTTAACCAAAGCAGTGCTTCCGGAGGATTCGTCCCCAGGTCGAGCCTTCCAAGGCTTTGACAGTTGCTAGATTTGAAACACGGATTTTAAACAATTTCCTAAACTGTTCATGCCAATTTACGTCTATGTGCCCAACATTTTACTCTTATGAGCTTTTTTTTTTGGGAATCTTGCCCCCTCCCCCCTCCGTGAAGAAACATGACCCACCATGCCACTGACCACATGTAGATAAATGTTGCCAATATATATAGTCTCCTTCAAACAACAAGAGCCACTGCTTTTTAAAATCTGAGCATTGCCTCTATCAAAACAGAAACAGTTACCCGAAGCTTTGATGCCAATGCAAGCTGACAAATGAACCAATAGTGAAGTGTCTTTCACATGCAAACAGGAAAATTACCAAACATCAAAAAACCAGTTCTCTACTCATACAAACCATTTAGATATATTTCTTATCATATTTTATAGCCGTATGAATGACATGGGTCTGATTGTTGCCCTTGATGACACTGGTCACGCCGAGGGTGACCTCTTCTGGGATGATGGAGAGTCTATCGGTGAGTTCACTTAGAGATGCATTTATAAGTTGTTAGCACCTGTACATTTCACAAACACAGTAGCAGTGCATGATTTTTAATGGGAAAGTTGTATATTTACTTCAAGTTATATCTTACTTTCCATGCTATGCAATCTGATCCCATGACCTGATTGTAATGCACTTCTAAACATACTTACCTACCCAGCCCTGACCTCCAGTTTACCTCTCTAATCCCTCACTTTTCTTTAGTGTGTTGATGACTCAACATGGCTGGGAACTGGTCTAGAAATTCAACTCAAATTTCACCTTTTTCTATACCACTTTCCCTTAGCTACTCCAATCGTGAAGGATTCCCGCTGGTTTGGCTTTTTCTTCAAGTTTTTCAAGTCATCTTAGGTAAGATGAGGTGGCCTTAGGCCGGGAAAAATTGCCATCTGACCTGGAGGACTTCTCCATACACTTTGCACTAGTAATGGATATAATTTTCTTCGCCCCTGTACAAAATGGGCTCTGGAGTCAGGTGTTTTTCACTCCTATGGTGAGAGATTTTATGCCGCAGAGCAACTTTTGGGCTAGGTTCTGTGGCCTCTTTCACTCGGGTATCTGTATCTGTAACAATACTGCATAACACTCCAGTGGTGGAGTCAAGCATGCAGGAACTGGTGTGCGCATGTACTGCAGTTGGTGGCGTTAATCTTTCTTGGTTGCGTTGCTGAGATGTTCCAGGACTTGATTCTTAAATAGCTTTGGATCCGTGGTGGTGAGTTCAAATGGAAGTGAATTCCAATCTTTTGGAGTAGAGTTTATTTCACCTTAGGCCCAATGCCCACCACGATGAGAGCCTAATGTTATATGGTGCATATATGTTACATGTTAGGACATCTCCAACACAGGTTCTCCTTTGCATTCGGCCACCAACTTTGATTGTTGTCGGCGCATGCGCAAGAGTCCAATGTCACCACAGGATGACTGGGGTGTCGGCGCATGCGCGAGAGTCCAATGTCACCACAAGATGACTGCAGTGCAGAGTCCGCTGCAACACTCTCAAAGGAGTTACAGTTTGTACAAGAGGACCTATTATTTATTTTACGTTACTAAGCATAGTGTGAGGTAAGAAGTCTAGCACTGTTTTAAGATCCATGTTTTTAATTCAAGTGCTCGTTAGTGGGGGCGCAGGAGGGACCCTGATGAGGTTCCCCTTGCAACCCCTTTTCAAGAGAATTCACCTTTTCATTTTCTCTCCACAGACAGACACCATGGAGTAGTGGCTAGTGTTTTCCTATGCCCCTGCCGTGATATCAAAGATTGACTTTTCTGCATATTTCGCAGGTTTACAGTAATCTGAGATACAATTTATCTGAGCACATTCTGGTGTTCAAAATTGCTGTAGTTCGCCTCGTACTAGTTTTCTTTGACTTCCACGGCCCCGTTTCGCCCTCGTAAGGGTCAACTTTGTGTCCCCTGTAGTGGGATTTGACATAAGTGTGAAGTTTGTCGCTTCTAACGACTTACATATAAACCACATATTATACTATTAAGTCACGGCTCTTGGTCTGAGCTGTTGGTTTATGTAGTGGTGAGTGTTTACTTTTAATACCATTGTGGGACACGGTTCCAAGCTGGGACCGGACGGATCATGAGTAGTGGCATATTAAGTAGTCACAAGTGACCCACGGCTCTCAGTTTGAACCATAGAGTTACACCCAAGGGTTTATAAGGCCCCGTAATAAGACTTTCACGGGTCCATAGCACAGCCTTACGGGTCCATACGGCTCCATTGAAGGGCTCCGGATGTGTACATATGACCCCATAGCATGGCTTTACGGCTTCATTGAACGGTTCCATATGGCTCAATACCACGGTTTCATGAGTCCATACGGCTCCATTGAATAGCTCCGTACAGGTCCATAGTATGGCTTTATGGGTCCATACGGCTCCATATCATGGCTTTATGGATCCATACGGCTCCATTAAAGGGCTTCGTATGGGTCCATAGCACAGCTCTACAGCTCCATTGAATGGCTCCATTAATATTGAAATACCTTAACTAAATTAATAGCCAGACAGGTTGTAGCCACTGCCCCCACGGTTGCAAGAATCGTTCAAAATGTTTGAAATGTTCAACGTTAATGGCCCATAATGTATACCTGTATTGTATATGGTGCACATTATAGCACCATGGCATTTATATTAACCTATTCGGGTCAATGGCCTTTCATTAGTTAACGGCCCCTACTGCGTACAGTGCTAGTTATCTCCACAGCTGTTGCCAGCGGCTTACGGCTCCAAGCCTTACACAGTTAACGGCCCATATAGTATACGACGTATGTTAACGGCTCTCTTTAATTAATTAACCTTTTAAGTGGCATTAATAGCTTCTGACTAAATCAATTGTTTAGTATCATTGTATGTATTACCTTACGACATGAAC
Organism: Chiridota heheva; assembly: GCA_020152595.1. Classification (NCBI taxonomy): domain Eukaryota; kingdom Metazoa; phylum Echinodermata; class Holothuroidea; order Apodida; family Chiridotidae; genus Chiridota; species Chiridota heheva. The sequence continues at coordinate 143,119 of JAIGNY010004487.1, forward strand.
ACCCAAGGCTGGGCATCCAGCATAGTCGGATGTACTCCAGACATTCCGAGGTGTAAAGTCTGCACTAGTCTAGTCATTTTACAAGTACCTTCTTACAATTAACGGCCCGTATAGTTTACAGCATACATTAACAGCTTGCTATTTACCTTGTTAACCAGAGTTAATAGTACCAGTGAGATCCACAAAGTTGTGTTGTCCGCACACGTTTCAACCAATCCGGGTTTATTCAAACGTTTAAGTCAGAAATGGTTTTCTGACATCGTTTAATTCTAGTTTGTGCAGGGCTTCCGGTACACTGTTACTCTGATGTCAGACTCAAACAGCATGACACCATGAATGCTCCTGAGTTCACTGTGTAAAGGATTGCGGGCTTTCATCCCCCTAGTACGCAACTCTTTACTATTACCCCGACGTCAGGACTCGAGAATAAGTCATAGATATTGAAGCCGCAAAAGTTGAAGCCGCAAAAGTTTAAACAAACTTAATTTGTAGGCAACCTAGTCTCACACCAGCAAGGTCTTGTATCTACAGTGAGCACCTGAACAACGTAATGATGGTCTTCCCTACCGTTCACGTTGATCGGCTAATGACCCATTATTCATACACTGTTACTCTGATGTCAGACTTTAACAGCGCGAGGTTACACGTGCATTTACACTTGTCACGTTGTTCCTCAGTCATCACATAGCATCTCGGCAATCATATTGTACATTGACACTATACGAAGACAAGTCTTCTTATATTCTCCACAGCTGTAGCCATTGGCTTCACAATTTCACTGTTGAAAGAGCTTTCCGAAGTTAATGAGCAGTATATAGCATACGACGTACATTACGTTAAGCCTAAATTAAAATAATTTAACAAAGTTAATAGCCTTAAATTTTTCAATTACCACAACACTTTACTGGCGACATGGACAGCCTAGTATGGTGTCCAGCATAGCCAGGTGCACCCTGGACGTACCCAGGTGCAACATTTGCAAGAGGTCTTCTGAGGGAATACCCACAAGTCGTGCTACGATTGCTGACCATGTGACCCCCTGCAGACTTGCAATGACTGAGATGTAGTGGCGTGGCAAGAACATGCGTGGTTCAAGGAGCGGCACTTAGAAAAATTCACCGCGAAAGCGGTCAGGAGAAGCACCGATCTTCTTCCCCCGCCTCCTACTCATCCATCACGCTCAGCAGAACTCCATACAGGGCCTTCCCTGTCAAGCAGATGAACTCTGTATCGGATACCGTTTCCACAGGTTTCACCAGCGTCCAGCATATCTCTCACTTCTCTCCCCTGGTCCTTCCCAGGGCGGCGCAGGTCCCAATTGGGGGATCGAGAAAGAAACAGGAAACACAAGCAGTCAAGCGGAGAGGACGATTTCTGTCCTCCCCTTACTTATGAAAATCTTAGTGGGAGAACTTGGTTTTCAAACTGGTGATAAAAATAGCTGTGTATCATAATGTCTGAGGTAATAATGTGCATTAACTGTGAATGATTGATGGACCATTTCTCCTAAGGAAAGATATTGCTTCATGTAGGCATAGGAAGAAAAATAGAGATAATCCATGGGGGGATGTTTCCTGCCTTCATGGACTTCTTAAAAGCCAGGCTTCAGTCTTGGGTCACACAGGCCATGGATGAGAAGCTGCTGCCTTCCACGTACCACCAGAACCGCTGCATACAATAAATGCTCCTCCGACTATGCGAGTCTCAGGGATGACGCATTTGACATCTACTCCTCGGGATGAAGATGGTCTCACGGATGACCAGGATCTCCCCATGGAGACACCAGTCATTCCCAGAGTGGCGGACCGCTCCCTTGAGAAGAGGGACCCTCCTACGACGCCATTGCAGACCTCTGCCATCCTGGACTTGGAGTTCTAGCCATGAAGGCAAGAGTGATTTCCTTCTCTCCCGGCAATGTCTCTGATGAGAGACTGGCTGATGTTCCTAGGCTGCTTAGCCAGTCTGGTGGACATAGTCCCCAAGTGCAGGTTTCACACGAGGGACCTACGTCTTCTTTTACTAGACCTTTTGTGGTCCCATCCAGGACACCTCAATAACCCCCTTTAGACGGTGGTTCCCCACGTCTAGTGGTGGTGCGACCACTTCCACCTGTCGTGTGGAGTGAAGTTTCCACTGTCAGACCTTCACCATCAGTGGTGACAGATGGGTCTTGGACGAGGTGGGGAGCACATTTAACGTAGTCCCCAATCACAGGAACCTGGACAGGTACTTGGTACATTCAGCACAACATTATGCTGGAATCACAGGCAGTATGCTGGGCACTTTCACATTCTTTACCACAAGTACTGAACAAAACAGTTCAGATACACACCGACATAACACCATTCTCTTTTACAGGCAAGGAGAATAAAGTCCAGGAGTTTCTGGACTCTTTCCTCTCGTCTATGTCAGCCTTTAGGTCGTTCACCTTTCAGGCTAAGAGAACATGATCGCGGATCTGTCGTCTTGCCTTCGTGGAGCACCCACAGGATGGCCGTTTTTGCCACAGGTAGCCAGAGTGATCTGGACAACATTCAGCCTCCTGGATGTAGATCTTTTTCGCATCCGTGGACGATCGCAAGCTACCAATTTTCTACATTCTGACTCCTGACCGGCGGGTATGGGAGTCGACGCATATACAATCATAGGATGTGGGTTATGCCTTTCCACCATTCGCATTAGTACCAAGGGTACTAAGCAAGGTTATATATGACTGGTAGCATACATTTGGCCCGGCCAACTGCGGTTCCCTCAGCTGATCAAACTTATCACAGGCTTCCTGTACTTGCTTCCAGTCAGAGACAACTTACGTCTCATTCCTGGGCAAATTGGACCATAATCCAAGAGTACTTCATTTTACTGTTGTGGCCTCTGTCCGCCAATCCTTGGTGTAGCAAGGCCTTTCTGAGGACCCCCCTCACACACACTTTGGGGATGTTTTCTTTCAGACTTGGATTCTCCCAAATCTGTTGATCAGTTTCCCCATATTCGGCGTCTCTTTGTGACGTAACTGATTTCTCACTATACCAGTCTGACCTTGGTAAGTGGATCAATAGTCAAGGGCTTTAGGATAGCTGTAGCAGCCATCCACAGAGGCTTTCCAGCTCGATAGACGGTCACAGACTCGCGACACTGGAGAAATTAGCGAAAAGAATGTTCTTATAAAGACCTTCTTTCAAGAATCTTGTGCCCCTGTGGGTCATGCAAGTTTGTCTTAGGCACACTTGTGAAAGCTCTGTATGAGCAACCCTCCACGTGCCCACTTAGGGAGTTGACGTTTAAAAGAGTTTTCTGCTATCCGCAGACTCTACTAGGTGCTATTCATGCACTTTCTGTCAAAGAAGGTTATATTTGTCTTTCTCCCGGAGCCGGTATTCTTATCGTCGCTTTCAGACCCATCAGAAAACAGGGTATGTTGCCCCGTCTGGTGTCTAAAGAATCGCATTAAACGTATGCAGCCGCTGCTTGGCAATACAACAGCATTTTTCGTTTTGTTAAGGAGATCTCATCGCACTGTGTCGTGAGACACTATCTCACGTTGAATTGTTCAAAACAGTCTCTTAAAATGGACGGCACTGTTCATGGAACAGCCAGAGTATGCTTTCAAGTAAGAGGCATAGTCCCTTACGCGGGATAATTCACCTGCCACATTTATTCCCTTGCATTTACTTTAATAACTTAACGAAGTTCATGTTACCCCACTCACATTTGCTTTAACAAAGTTGCGATTTACGAATTTTTTCCACCGTTCGGGAATTCCTTAATTGGCCTTATAGACACGCTTCATTTTCAATTGTGTTATTACTAACCAGTTCTGTCTCGTGGACAAACTTGGTGAGTTTTCGTTGCGTTATTTTAGACACTGCTTTGATATTTATATCGTATCCAAACGCTCTCTTCGTTGGCACATGCGGTGATTGCCTCAGTTACTGCTAACGGGTAGTAACCTGTTCGGTTTAACTGTAACTAGAAGATACTTACTGTAAGTTTTCAGTAATTCCTGTTCAGAGGTATTTCAGTTTTAGAGAATAAGGTTTTACATACTTTGAATATGGAAAAGGTTTGAGTTTTCGGGCCAGCCATTGTAGACTTCGGTCCTGAACTCCCTTCCGATCCTTGGTTGCAATCTGATTGCATATTTGTAGCATGGTAGGTAAGATATAACTTGAAGTAAATTTACCCCGCTTTGAGTAGCGGGGATATTTACGAGAGTTATACTTCCCTTCCATGCATCCTGCCTAGCTCTACTCTCGTTCAAGCCTTGGTGGAACGTTAAGTGAGGGATTAGAGAGGTAGACTGGAGGTCAGAGCTGGGTTGGTAACTACGTTTTTAAGGTCGGTTAGAAGTGCGTTAGAATCAGGTCATGTGACCAGAATGCATATTTATAGCATGGAAGGTAAGTGTAACTCTCGTAAATATCCCCACTACACTTAGCGGGGTAAGTTTACAGTATATAGTAAGATCCTTGGGGATTGTGTATGTTGTTATGTCTATAATTCTGTTGTGTATCTAGAAGGGTCAGTTAAAGACATTTTTAGGAGAAAGGGAATACGGGTATGTCCTTGTTTATTTGATTTTGTTCTACTGTATGCTTATACATCTGTTACATGTAAGTGGGAATGCTCGATCCTCCTGTGCGACTACCGCACTATAATCGGGCTGTGAGGTAATTAAGTTGGTTTAGATGGACTGGTGCTACAAAGCCTTCTTTAGACTTCCACCACCCTCATATGTAATTTATGTTACAACTTTTCTTTTTTCTGAATGTGCTCTCTGTTATTTTCATGAGTGGAAATGAACTAATAAATAAATTTATCAACTGTTCATTGCTGTTTACAGACACGCCTGAGACTGGAAACTACCTGGAGCTTGGCTTCATTGCTGACGGAGTAAGTGTCTTCTTCTCATTTATACAAATATTCATTCCGTGTTGATCCTTATTCTACCATTTGTACCTGAATCAACAACTCCCAACAACAAGGATGAATTTGAATAACTTAAGCCCTTCAAGCACCAGCACTGCAATTAATAGCACTGTGACCTATAGAGTTGCCACAGATTAGTGGAACTGCAACTCGCTGGACTATGCGGCAGCAATGCATTGGGAGGGACTGCTCGGCAGCACTGCAACTTCACAGCAATACTCTGACCGCCTAGCAGCAGTAGGATTGCCTGGCAGCTCTGGGACTGTCCAGCAGCACTGCAACCACCTGGCATTAATGCGACCACCTGCCAGCACAGCAACCGCCCAGCAGCACTGTGACGTCCGGCAGCACCAGTTGAGGAAAATGCCTACAAAATTTGCAGAGAAAAAACTTTTGTTTGAGATAATCATATAATACATCTTTTGTATGAATTTAAGGTTAATCATGTAATTGTCATTAATACTGATACTATAAAAAGCTTACGAAGGAGTGTATTTTTGTTCATTAACAGAAAGATTTTTCATCTTTTGTTTAGATATAATTGTATTTGTGGTTAATTGAGGAAATTAACAAAGTGTTTAGATGTGAGGAGAAGAAAGCAGCTTTCCCAACAAGTTCTGTCCATACTACCTCCTACTGATCATTTCAATTGATTATTTTTCAGGGGTCCATGACTACAACGATCAAACAAAACAACTACAATGATGCGTCATTCTTGAACTGGGGAACCATCAAAGTGTTTGGCATAACGTCCATCACTGCAGTACGCGTTAATGGAGCATCACATTCATCCTTTAACTACTATGGAAGCACTAAGGTATGGTGTGCTCTTTGTATTGTAAGAGTTCAATTTTTATCTTTATTCTTCAGAACAGGATCTGCTTTTGCATAACCCTTACTCTAACACGCGGTGATATTATCACCGTTTTCTAAAAATAAAATCAGAAACTTAACAAAGTTCTATATGAGTAATCTTAGTATCATTGAATGTGCTTGAACAGTTCTTTCAGAAAATTTAACTTTTTGATGAGGGTTATGTTGAAGATTTTTGAGAAGAAATGGGTTTAAATAGAGAAAATAAAAAAAATGCACAAAAATTAACGAAAAATGTTTTGTTTTTTGTTTAAACTTACCAACTTCAAGATCACATTTTTGCTTCAAAATCAAATGCGCAAGTCCTAAGACATGATAGTAATGATTTCTGGTCGAATTTTTATTATACCTATCTGCAATCTTTTTTTCTGGAGAAATTTCTTCAAACTTTCATGAATTTTTGCCATTTTTGACAGTAAACTTAAAAAAAAAAATGTGTACCAAAACCGTACATTGCACATGCCTCGTTGAGCCATAGTTCTAAAGTGTTTGAAATTTCCTTTTATTTGATATATAAATAAAGGCATACCCCCTCTAAATTGACCCAAAACTATAAGATTTAAATTTCACCAGTGAGTAAATAATGATGACTACATAGTGTAGTGCTTATCAACACGTACTAGCACACAAGCACACCATGCTCGATCCTCCTGTGCGACTACCGCACTATAATTTTTCTGCTGCGGTTTTCAAGGGTCATTTGGCTAAAACCATTTTGAGTGTTTTCTCATCTTTCCCTTCTAGCTAAAAATCGTAGATTCAAGTTGCTTCATTGAAAAGGAAATTTTATAAAGAATCTAAATATGTAACACAAAATTCTGTTTTCCAATATTCACAAGAAATTATACTCGTGCAAAGATTTGTTGACTGAATTGAACAATTTGCTGAATTTGCATATATTTATCAAATGTTTTCTAAATTTGCTTGCATTACTCAAACAATCAATATCTTAGCTTCCAATTAAAACCAAACTTGAAATGAAATGAAAATTGTAAAAATTTATATGAGAAAAGTTACAAAAATTTCGCACATATTTATGAATAGATTATAATAGATTATGCAAATATATTGAAATTTTGTGACACTGACACAGGAAAACCAATGAATTTCCTTATGTTAACTGATTGTTTTTCAATCTTTACCAACGTTATTTGAAGTGGAGAGGTTCAAACTACAGATGCTACTGTAATTTAAAGAATATTCTCTTCAGAATTTAAAGGAATATTCCCATGTTTTGAAAGGAATATTCCGATGTGTTTAAAGGAATATTCCCACGTTTTTTCGTAACCTTTCATAAGAAAGCTACATTGTTTAGACAATTTAGTACACAAATCATATTAATATGTTATTCCTACCAGGAGATATTCAAATTTTAAGGTTCACAAAAAATGCCAATAAATGAATAGGTTAAGGTTCACATCACAGTAACACATTCTCCCACAAAGTTGATGTATTTCATTAAAAGCTACCATCCTTTTTTATAAGTAAAACCTGCTAGAAATATAAATTGATGAAAGTTAGGTATTTATATACATTTTCAAATATACCTTACTTCAATAACTTTTAGAAAATTGTTTCTAATCATACAGAAACAATAAATTAATGTTCAAAGAAATACATTAACATTTGCAATGGAATTGCCTCTATGACATCATCAAACACAAATTCATCATACTGAACAAAAACTTCAAATTGCACTTGAAAATCTTTAAATATCCATATCTCCTGAATGGAGATATGGATATTTAATAAAATCATTTATTTCAATTAACCAGTTTGGTACAAATTCAGGTTGATATCTGTATCAACCTGATTTTTGTACCAAACTGGCTCTACAATTATGCTCTTTTAAATAAAATTTTACAAAAAACATGGGAATATTCCTTTAAAGGAGACATAAAGTCTGACATAATCCTTATTTCATATGATAGAATTAAAAAAAAAAAAAAAAAAAAAAATATGGCCAAGTTTCATACCCCCTTAAGCAGTTTAACACAATCTTTATAATTATTAAAAACTTTAATTTTACTCTACTAATAGTACTAGGGGAGCTGCCATTTTGATTTCAAAACATGTAGATTATGATGTCATTAGCTCAGCAGAATATTGAAATGCTTTGTAGTTCTTTAAAATCTACCTCAAGATTTCTAGGTTATGAGAAAACAAAATTCTTATGTAAGGGTCAAGGAATTTTTTGTGTACACATGAAATTATCAAAACATGCTGTTAAAACTTTGTATCACATCATTTTGGAGAAAAAACTTTAATCACATTTTTAAAAAGTAAATTAAATTCCTTAAGTCCCTATTGGGGAAATTATGTCATAATACTTCAATACAGAATTGAACAAAATGGCAGCCTCAATGTGTCAACTTCAAACATGAATAACTTGAGATAGAAGTAAGATTTTGACTTGCTGGTTTTGGTAGTTGCTTAAGATTTATATCCTCTATCATATGAAATAATGATTGTATCAGACTAACATTATCTCCTTGAAAGCTCTAGCATATACCAATTTTACAATATTCAGATATTGTAAAGAAAACCATGGATGGTTGAAACACTGGGGCAACAGGTGATTACCCCCTGCCCTTCACCTCACAGGACAAGATGTGCCTTCCATTCACAACAAACGCAAAGAAGCAAAATGTGCCCAAGTTATATAGTTGTGATACCAAGTGACAATTTTTATGCTAAGAATAATACTCAGCTGTTTCAATGAAAAAGACTCATTGTTCTTTAGTTTTGCCCCACTTTTCCATGTCCAAGCACAGACCTGGAAAAAGCCACAGTTCCAGTGGTTATAACTACAGGAAAAAAGGGAATTAACAGGAAAAAAGGGAATTCATATGGAAAAAATGAATTGATGGGGAAAAAGGGAATTCATGGGAAGAAACAGTTTTTTCAAAATATATAAAACATTTTTTTCTTCAAGTTTATTTCTTTAGTAGGCAACAGTATGTGTGTGGTAAAAAGTTAGGGATTTGGCCACAATGTTTCGACTTCGATGTATCAGGAACATCTCCCCCCTCCCCGTCCCATGTAATTGTGCCTACATTAAATTGCCAAAGTGGGAAGGAACATGTGTGGTAAAGTGTGAACATATAAAAAAGTTTTCATTACATTAATTATTATTTCTGTTACAATATTTTGTGGGAAGATTTTGGAAATTGTATAATTAATATCAATTCTGTCCAAGCATACAGTACCGGATTGTGTTTGGTCCCCATGCCTGTTATGCATAAGGAAGATGCGGGAGAGTTGATCCACCTCTTCTAAGATTACTTTCATGAATACTAATAGTTGGTTGCTCCCTGGTGTATGTAGTACATAGCACTAAGCGCAATCTGATGTATAGTAAACACGCATATGGTTAACAGGGACAAAACATCATCAAATGCCACATTTTGACCTCAAAAGTAAATTTCTGTATTTCAGGACATGTACAGTTCTCTTACTTTTATAACAGATGTCAATTTCCAAACAAATATAGAACTAGATAGGCAACATATTGCTCTTTCTATAATGGCAAGTTCCTGCCTTGTATGTGCTATCACCTTTTCCCAAAACCCTCTGACATAAACCGCTTATCGCTTTCCTTGCTCGTGACCGCTGGCAAACCTCATGGAACTCCCAAATTGATAACAAACTCCACGTCATCTAGCCCACCAATCCGATCAAACCCACCATCAACAACCTCTCTCATGTCGACAACGTTCATATTACTCGTCTTAGAATAGGTCACACTTACCTCACTCACTCCCACCTCCTTATTGGCTTCCACCTCCTTATTGGCTCCCTCCAACAACTCTGCAACAATTTCCATTGCACCCTCACAATCCATCACGTTCTCCTTGCTTGCCCCCTGCACAACCTTCCCAGAGCTTCTCTCCCTCCCCACCAGGGTTCTAGCTACGGTGGGCGGCGTTGGGCGGGCCCGCCCAGGACACGCAATTCCCGCCCACCACTCGGCTCTAAGATTCACTCTTCCCCCCAGCACTCAAAAGTTAAATTCAGTTAAATAATTAAGTGCTTAAACAGATCTCATTTTAATCTCGCTCTATTTATGTCATCCGCTGATTTACACACATAACATAACATACATTACGCACATTAAATTCCGATCAAAACAACTGAACTATAGGAATTTAATGCATTTAAATGTAGGCCTACATACTGTATTATCAACTTGAAATCACCCATACACGAAGCTCTTTGCATAAACCTAGGTACATGCACGCAGTTCAGGTTCATGTTTTAATCCTTGTGAATCACTGCTGGCAGCTTGCCAAGTCCGTCACTTACCATACAAACAAACTTTAACAAAGTAAAAATGACACCCTCAAGGGCACAAGGCGTGCTTATAGACCGGTCCATATGTAAGTAACCAATCACATTTGTGATAAACCTTATACGCACTTGACATTATAACGGACTGATCGATATTCTTTTGATTTGTGGGGGATCTTATATTGATAGAATCGTAGTTCATAGGAACATTGGGACGAAAATAAAAGCGGTAAAAAGTTTGGGCAAGATGAATAACAATGGGAATTGAGAGAAGAGTTTCCGGCATATGTTTGTACTTAATTGTTTTTTTTTTTTTGGAGGGGGACTTTGACAGTTGAATATCCATTGTATTTTGAATATCCATTTACATAACAAATATTTTGTAAATCCTTCTAGCATTCTGTTGAAAAAATATATAACAAACACTTTTACTTTGACAATTTGTCAATAGAAGTGGACTAAATTTGAACAGTTCTTCATGGGAGGTCACCCTGGATTATCACTGGAGCCCGGCACTCAAACTTGTCTACCTAGAACCCTGCTCCCCACAACTCAATTGCTGAGTTCTTCCAGAAAAATCCTTCAGATAAAATTACCTCTTTCCTTCATCATGCTTCCCTCTACAACCATATTTAATTCTCCTCTTCCACCCCCTCTCTCTACTTTGTTTTTGTTTGAACCATGCACTTCCTCTCTTTATCACAGCTTTCTGACTTTTTGTTCTTGAATTTCTCTCATGCTCTTCTTGTTTCCTTTCCTTCCTACCTCTAGAATGATCTGACCTCTCAGGCCACAATTTGACCCTCGTTGTCATGGTGCCGTTAGGCCCTCATCAAACAAACAAACAAACTATCACCTTAGAGGTTAAGAAATGATTGGAAATAAAAAATGATTGGTGTGGGGGAGAGTTGAGCCATGCATTGGCCATATGAGAGATGGTATGAAATGTTTGTCATTCGATACATTGCATACCATCTCTCTGTATACAATTAATCAGCTGTACTTGAACAGCATGGAGAGAAAATGATGCCTTGTGGGAAAATTCCAGGGGTAATACCACTTAGCTTGGTGGTAGAGCAACATAACAGTAGTCGGGATCTCAGGTTCGAATCCTGCGGAGGGCATATGATTTTTCTTTCTATATTGGACTGTTAGTTGGCCTACAGTCTTAAAATCGTTTCCACAAACATTGTGCTTATATTGACATCTGGCTCAATTAACCCTCCTTGTGCAGTGGCCCAACTCTCATTATGCTAAGGGTGAGTTGAGCCATTTAGAGCCATTTAGAATTTGTTTCCAATTGTCTCCATTGAAACCATTTCAACCAATTGCCACATAGGGTTCAGGATATGTGCAGCAATAGTTAGTTGTAGTATGTTCCACCATAATTAATACCATGTATTAATATCTGGTTATGGAACAGTGTTGATGAAAGAAACAAAATGGCTCAACTCTCCTGCATCTCCCCTACATTTCCTTGAGAAAATAGACACAAGTGCCAGTTTTCTTCCAGCCAGCATGCCATGCATCCCCATACTACTAAAGACTTAATTTTCTTAAAACAAAATGATTAAAAATATTTCAACAGATTTTAACTAAAGAAATCAAGTCTATTCACTATTAGGAAACTTGTCAAACACCCTTAGACCTTCAAAGAGCATCATTTGAGATCAAGTACTTGAAAGTATCTCTAAAGTCGTACCAATAAATTCCCCAATCATTCTACATTTGACCATTACTTGCACTTAAATCTTCAAGAAAACATGTAAATTAGGGATTATAACAGATGAATCTAAATCCATTTTTTCTAGGTATACAACTATGTCTAAGAATTTCTGCAAATTAGTTATTCCACAAACCAACTTTTTGATGAGACAAATTACATAACGTCAACTTTTAAGCGAAAACTATTCAATTACACAGATTTTATTTAATAAAATTGGTACTTGTTAAGATTCTTTGAGCAGATCTTCGTTAAGATTCCTTGACTCCTAAACATTGATTATTCAAATTATCATGAATTTCCCAGGGGTCACCCAAGTAATTTAAGAGAATGAATACGGCAATTGTGATATAAGCATTTTCATTTCCATTTCACAGGTACTTGAAGTTACAAACATCGACAAGGCAATTACAAGTCCACTTACTATCAGTTGGACTTAAACACCGGTCATTTAACTCTTCCAGTATGTTGCTGGAAGTGATTGAAACTGAAATCTGAGACATGGACTGAGTCAAACACTTGTAATGGAAGATTTGTCTCTTTTCATATAAAGCTTTCTATTAATGATCTTTCTGAAATATTTACGTAACCTCTGTTTACTTCTTGAATGAATTGAAATAAATGTTGTTCAATGTATTTAAACTTTTGAGGGTTTGTGTTTCTTTGTCGTTTCAAATTTTGAAGCAATAAAAATGTGGAAGTTGTTTGTAAGTCCTGTCTTTTGCATGTAGAGCATCATTGAAAAGTTTGAATCATTAGAAATAGAGGGTATGTTATGCCACTCAGCCCCCAAAGCAGGGATTGACAATTCACATCAGGCAGAAATAAATGAATTTGTGATTGTCCTGATGTCTGTGTAATGTTTTTGTATACACGGAATGCAAATTTTGCTGAAACTGAGGTTGTCATTCTAGGCAGGTCAACTAAATATCATCGTTGCCCTCATAAAATTGTTGGTTGTCCTGGGCAACCGGCTGATTTATTGAACCCTACCCCATCAATATCAAAATACGAAAATTTGTATATAGGCTGATTACTACAACAAAGTGGTTTTGTAAATGTGATTAATGTTTGCATGCATGGTACTTACTTGCACAATTTAATTGATAACTATCAGTAACATCACAGTAAAACATTAAATCTTCATGATTTAATGTTTCGTTCTATCACATGCTTTATATTCTTTAATCTTTTTCTGAAAGCAGACAGGAGTGTAGTCCTTGTATTAAAAATATATAGACACAGGAGCAGCAGAACAAGGGTACATACCCTTCCCCCAGAGTATCCAGATTGGGCAGTCAGGAGACAAACTTCAATGTGATCTAGTGCTGAAAAGTGGTTAAAATTCAACTAAGAGTATAGCAGGGTGTGAGAGTCACAGCTCCCTAATACATCCCCAAAAGGCTCCCTAATACATCCCTAAAAAGCTCCCTGATACGTCCCCAAAAAGCTCCCTGATACGTCCCCAAAAGGCTTCCTGATACGTCCCTAAAAGGCTCCCTGATACGTCCCTAAAAGGCTCCCTGATACATCCTCAAAAGGCTCCCTGATACGTACCCCAAAGGCTCCCTGATGCGTCCCCGAAAGGCTCCCTGATGCGTCCCCAAAGGCTCCCTGATGTGTCCCAGAAACACTGCTGTCTACCTGCACAGTAGTTTTACAATCCTGTTAACACTGCTGTCTACCTGCACAGTAGTTGTACAATCCTGTCTACCTGCACAGTAGTTAACACTGCTGTCTACCTGCACAGTAGTTTTACAATCCTGTTAACACTGCTGTCTACCTGCACAGTAGTTTTACAATCCGGTTAACACTGCTGTCTACCTGCACAGTAGTTTTACAATCCGGTTAACACTGCTGTCTACCTGCACAGTAGTTTTACAATCCGGTTAACACTGCTGTCTACCTGCACAGTAGTTTTACAATCCGGTTAACACTGCTGTCTACCTGCGCAGTAGTTTTACAATCCGGTTAACACTGCTGTCTAGCTGCACAGTAGTTTTACAATCCGGTTAACACTGCTGTCTACCTGCACAGTAGTTTTACAATCCGATTAACACTGCTGTCTACCTGCGCAGTAGTTTTACAATCCGATTAACACTGCTGTCTACCTGCACAGTAGTTTTACAATCCGATTAACACTGCTGTCTAGCTGCGCAGTAGTTTTACAATCCGGTTAACACTGCTGTCTACCTGCGCAGTAGTTTTACAATCCGGTTAACACTGCTGTCTACCTGCACAGTAGTTTTACAATCCGGATAACACTGCTGTCTACCTGCACAGTAGTTTTACAATCCGGTTAACACTGCTGTCTACCTGCACAGTAGTTTTACAATCCTGTTAACACTGCTGTCTACCTGCACAGTAGTTTTACAATCCGGTTAACACTGCTGTCTACCTGCACAGTAGTTTTACAATCCGGTTAACACTACTGTCTACCTGCACAGTAGTTTTACAATCCGGTTAACACTGCTGTCTACCTGCACAGTAGTTTTACAATCCGGATAACACTGCTGTCTACCTGCACAGTAGTTTTACAATCCGGTTAACACTGCTGTCTAGCTGCACAGTAGTTTTACAATCCGATTAACACTGCTGTCTACCTGCATCGTAGTTTTACAATCCGGTTAACACTGCTGTCTACCTGCACAGTAGTTTTACAATCCTGTTAACACTGCTGTCTACCTGCACAGTAGTTTTACAATCCTGTTAACACTGCTGTCTACCTGCACAGTAGTTTTACTATCCAGTTAACACTGCTGTCTACCTGCACAGTAGTTTTACAATCCGGTTAACACTGCTGTTTAGCTGCACAATAGTGTTACAATCCGGTTAACACTGATGTCTACCTGCACAGTAGTTTTACAATCCGGTTAACACTGCCGTCTACCTGCACAATAGTGTTACAATCCGGTTAACACTGCTGTTTACCTGCACAGTAGTTTAACAATCCGGTTAACACTGCTGTATACCTGCACAGTAGTTTTACAATCCACTTAACACTGCTGTCTACATGCACAGTAGTTTAACAATCCAGTTAACACTGCTGTCTAGCAGCACAGTAATTTTACAATCCGGTTAACACTGCTGTCTAGCAGCACAGTAGTTTTACAATCCGGTTAACACTGCTGTCTAGCTGCACAGTAGTTTTACAATCCGGTTAACACTAATGTCTACCTCCACAGTAATTTTACACCTTTTAAAACTATTTTAGGTAACTTCACCTACTGTACTTATAAATGTTGCTTGACTCCCATTTTTAAAATTGAGATGCATGATTAGACTGTTCAATACAAAAACAACAAAATATTAGTGGAAGTTACCAATTGGTCAATCATAAGGCAACATTATTGAATTTTCCTGTCAAATTGGTGAAGAAAATAAGCAACTTCCTCTGTACATGCAAACCAGTAAATAGGTTGCTTTATCTAACACAAATCTAACATAAAATAATTACATTGAAAACAGTCTACATGTATCCACAAACTCGAGTTAATGAGGTATTTGACGTCATTCTCTTATTGAGAAGCCCCGCCCACTTTGACACTTTTTGGATGATTAGTGATTACGTTCTGGAATAGCTACCTCAACTGCTACAGTGTGTAAATTCCAGTCTGTCTTACTGTAGATAGCATAGAAAACCGAGATGTAATGGAATTGTTATGCTTTCTCCTTGATATAACAACTTTATTTATATGGTTTGTTCTTTGTTTTTTAGTAAGGGTAGGCTTATTTCATGAAGTTCAAATTGACCAGTATGAAGTATTACTATTCTTCGTATGCATGAGCACTTTAAACTTGATGTAATAGGCTTGAACCTTTGCACTCAGAACATGACATTAACTTTGCAAATCACAAGGTAACCTAATGTTACATTGGAGGAAAATCTATAGGCCTTCACATACTGTAGGACTAACTTTAAAGCTTTCTTAACGAAAATAGGGTACAATTATAAGAATATGATATTACTACTTGTGGTGGAGTGAAGCTATTGTGGGCATATACTGTATTAATAATAATAATATGGGGCACGTGCACATAGTCCACGATCTGAATATTTGCATAACAATTTTCGCAGTGATGTTAATCAAGTGATACATATTAACCAGTGGCGTTCATGCATTTTCCATGAATGTGTGGACCTAATTTTACAATCAGAATAACTCTGTATTTACCGTGCCCCTGACAGTTTTGCCAAATTATTTGATGAAATTTTGTTCGGAAGATGTGAATAAGACAATTCTACACCACATTCTCAAAAATAAGTTTGTATGAAGATTATTTCATGACATAGCTAGCAAGGAAAAATCGTAAGCTGTAACTTTTTTCAACAAGAGTAATTTATGAAAAAATTACGAAAATGATAGAAGTCTATTCGAGCTTTGACTATGAAATCATTGTAAGAAAATAGCATGATTTAAGTCATTACGTGTTCATAAATCTGAGTGGGTGGAATACGTTGATAAGAAAAGAAATAACTTTTCAGAGTTTGGGAATCGATTGAAAAAAAGTGCGAAGCTCATTAAATTCAAATTTCTTATTCTTAAACTTCATTAACAAGGCAATCACAGCATAACAAGTATTTTACTGGAAAGTTTAAATAATACAGCAGGAGGCACATATCTTAAGGTGCATTGCTTACACACAAAAACATCCACAACACATCAGCCATACCTCAGATCTACATAAAATTCCAAAGGTATCTTTGTTTGGTAGAACTGCACTATTTTCATAAAACATGATTTTTTTTGCCAAGATTGAACCTACCGAGATCAATTAATTAGCATGCACAAAATATCAGATTTGTAATTATATATTTTGTTTAAAACAATTCTTTTTATAATCCATTAACTTTTTTTACTTAAAAACTTATGCATTTATCACTAAACTTCAAAAACAGTTCCTCCCAAATTTGTTGTCTAAATGCTTGACACTTTGTGACCCGTTAAAAAGTACTTCAAAATCCAACTATCACAATTGAATTTTTGTCAATTACTGCATGCGAATGACAAATTACTCAACACTAACTTAGATGCAAGCAAAAATTCTTCCTTTTTGTTGGCAAATGCTTCCCGCTCTGTCCTGAATTAAATCATGATCTTTTTCTCTGCTGATCACTGGACTTTAGTGAATAATGGCTCTGAAGCAGCCAAAAAGGATTTCTCAAACTCATCATCTGAGAATCTCTCCACGGACAACCTTGCCCTTTCACGTATTTCCTGTCTCTGAGAGGAGCTCATGCGGAAAACCTTCTCCATTGCATCTGCATAGCTATCCTCATCACTTGCTAAGAATCCTGTTGGGCCATCGCTGGAAGGGATGACAATGTCCATTTTAGGACCACCCGAGTTATGAGCGATGATAATGGTGCCTGCCGCCATGCATTCAACCACACCTTAAGAAATGTCAGAGAAAGAATGGCATCAAAAAGATAGCTCTACAAGACAAATTGATCACATCACCTTTTATGCAATAAGCAATTTGCGTCTTCTTAACTATTAGAAGCAGTGTTTTTTTTAATGATTCTTTTAAATACAGTATGTCATGGAGGCCCATATGGCTCGCTTGCAATGCCTTTAAAGAATATTCCTGTGAATTTTCAGGAGTTCATTGCATTTCAAAGATTTGAAAAGTAACCTTACAGTGTAAAGTGTGATTTCATACTTGCAGATCCAAGGTAATTCTTTACCTATTTCTTTAAAATAAAAATGTATTTTTTGTTCCCATGTGAAGCATAATGCAAACCATAATTCAAACCAATGTAATGTCGATTTCGTCCGTCCGGCCGTCTACAATTTTCCTGAGATTTCCTCAGAAATGTTAAACTTTCTTCAGAGTTCCTCAGAAAAAGTTAGTTTCTTCAGATATCCTTATGGAAGGTTAGAATTTCCTTACAAAATGTTAGTTTTTTAGAGACATTTAAGACCGATTGAAGACTAACTTCCTTAAAATGTCTACAAAACATTTGATATTTCCTTAGAAGATAACTGTAAAATAATATAATTTTCGAATATTCTTTAGAGATCCTCAACATCTCTCTTGTAGCACTGAAGAATTATAATTCTTAAAAATATTTGGGTACCAACTATTGTATCAGGCATGATTATAGACTCCGCCTTTATTATTGTGTTCATTTGCATAAAGTTGCTACAGTATATGAAGTGACCAGACTTTTTATTTAGTATGCTGTCAGAGAGTGTGACACGTGGGACATGGATGGGGGCCATGGATGGGGGGGACATGGATGGGGGCCATGGATGGGGCCATGGATGGGGGCCATGGATGGGGCCATGGATGGGGGCCATGCGGAACATATGATATAATATATACCATGTGGTATATACCAAGGGCTATATCAGGCATAATTTTTTGACTGCCTTTTTTCTTATTTAACAGGTCATTTGCATGTAAGTTACTATATGAACTGACACTTTCATACATAGTGTGCTCAATGAGGAACTGATAGCTAGGATGAGACTTCTTATGGAGCCTATGGAAGGTCATGGGGTGGGATGCCATGTGGGACATGGGGTGGGATGCCATGTGGAACAGGGTGGAATGCCATGTAAAATATAGGGTGGAATGCCATGTGGGACATAGGGTGGGATATAGGTTGGGATGTCATGTGGGACATTGGATGTCATGTGGGACATGGATGCCATGTGGGACATGGATGTCATGTGGGACATGGGATGTCATGTGGGACATGGATGTCATGTGGGACATGGATGTCATGTGGGACATGGATGTCATGTGGGACATGGATGTTATGTGGGACATGGGATGTCATGTGGGACATGGAGTGGAATGCCATGGGATGTCATGTGGGACATGGGATGTCATGTGGGACATGGATGTCATGTGGGACATGGATGTCATGTGGGACATGGATGTCATGTGGGACATGGATGTCATGTGGGAAATGGATGTCATGTGGAACATGGGATGTCATGTGGGACATGGGATGTCATGTGGGACATGGGATGTCATGTGGGACATGGAGTGGAATGCCATGGGATGTCATGTGGGACATGGGATGTCATGTGGGACATGGGATGTCATGTGGGACATGGATGTGGGACATGACGTCATGTGGGACATGGGATGTCATGTGGGACATGGGATGTCATGTGGGACATGGGATGTCATGTGGGACATGGGATGTCATGTGGGACATGGGATGTCATGTGGGACATGGGATGTCATGTGGGACATGGGATGTCATGTGGGACATGGATGTCATGTGGGACATGGGATGTCATGTGGGACATGAGATGTCATGTGGGACATGGGATGTCATGTGGGACATGGATGTCATGTGGGACATGGGATGTCATGTGGGACATGGGATGTCATGAGAAATGATTAGCAACCAACATGACAATGTGATTGACAGCCTGTCTATTGGTATATTTATGGGGTTAAATCCTCCAACTCCATAGCTTGATTCTGAACCACTTCTGATTTTTATTCAAAATTTCATCTAAGTGATTACAACTAAAGTATATTAGAAAGTGGCTCTTATTTACTGTACAATTTATATTCAATGGGTGTAGCCAGCATTTTTGCAAGGTACATGGATATCTGACTGCAACCTTGTAGATAAAAGCTCATCAGTACAAGTTCAACAGGTTATTTGAGAATGATTTGTGATACTTTCTTATGGGATCCTTCTTATTCCCTCCCGTGTCCCTGTGACTAGCTGCATTACCCACTGAACCAAATCTTGTCCCTCTTCTCTTTGTCTCCCAATCTCTCAAAAAACATATACATTTTGCAAAAAACTTCTGAGGATTTTTTACAGGAAGAGGGGGCATTACATATTACATTTTTTAAATCGTGAAAATGATTGTTTCTGAATAAAAGATCCTCAATGTTATGATTTTCAAAATAAACAACAGGTCATCACCCAATTTAGGAAGGGGGGGAGGGATGTGGGTGTATCCCTTTTATTGAATTTTCCCTCTATTTAAAGTTTTTTAAACACTATGAAATACTTAAGATACTCACCTATGCCAAAGTGCTCATTCCACATCGTGTGCAGACCCATAGTACCTTGTGCTAAATGTTCCTTCAGATCTTCAAATGGAATACTCAACAAGAATTCAACTTGATCTGAAACACCGAGAGAAGAACACAGCTCTTTCAGAGCACCCACCCTCTTTCTATCCTCTGCATTTCTGCATCCACCAATCAGCTCCAACCTCACTAGCTTTTTATCATCTTCAGAAAGCTTCTTCAGAAATTTTTCAAATGACCGAATTTGTAATGCATGATCTTTTTCTGGTCGAAACTGTGCAATTGAAACAATAGACTTAATCTTTTTCTTTAAATCTGGAATATTTTTAATACTTGAAAATTCTTTGGTGTCACATGGCGGATAAACAACATGTGTTCTTGAAGGGATGTTCCATATACTTAATATGTGTCCGTATGTCCATGAAGAATTCACCATGACAATGTCCGAACGAGCACCAACTACACCGTAAAGGAAAGCAAACATGTGGTAGTAGAAGAGTTTGAATCTGCTTAGGATTGGGTTACGAGCCACAAAACCTGGATTATTATATGTAGATTTTCTCTCTGCAACTCTTGTCAACATATCTGTGCTGATGGTGGGATAATGGACATAACATCCAACACTGCAACCACCAACATATCTAAATAATGGAATTGTAAATGCATACCCCATAGAGTCGATGTAAATATCTGGAGAAAATTTGGTCAAGGCTTCCCACCCTAACAGGATGGAACCTAAACTCTGGCCAAGGAGGGTAAACATTGGGTAAGTCTTAGCTTCCACGAGACATCTCCATTTTAAAAAGACAAATTCTACAGATCTTGGCATTACAATATTAAATCGATTCCTTGATTTCTGAACAATTTCTTCACTCTTGGCTTCAATGTCTCCTGTGTAAACAATACAGTCAACGTTTGGATATCTGAGAATGAAACAAAAATAAGAAATTCATGCATAGTCATTCTGTGATCATTTTAGGAGTTTTTCATATATACATGAAATTTATACAACACTTTTTGCAAAGGCCTTTAAGCTCTGAACCCAATTGCCACCAGTTAAGTTCTCTGGCTGCCAGATAAGTAGGCACACATGAACTTGGGCTAAAATGGGCCAAGATAGGAAGTTAATGAACACAGTGTTTTCATGCTTCTCTTCTGGAATAGTGTTCAGAAAACTAGGCAAGGTCTATCGTTGGGACTGATAATTATCCTCATCTGATGAATGGTGAGCACCATCCAGTCATTGTCCACTTCTCCCACAGGTTAGATGAGGAGCAGGTGATCAACGACGTACTTCAGCCCTCAATGTCACGCGTATCTGTCTGTGGAAAAATCTCCCAGTTGAATGTCCTGAGACTTGAACCTGGAACCTCCGGCATCTGAGTTGTGCGCTTTACCAACGGAGGTGCCTTACTCCTTCCTCAAACGGACTAATAAACCGTATCTCTAGGTTGTTGTCACCCCTTTATTTTGTAGATGAAGCACTTCATCAAAAAACTTAGGATATATCCCAGTAACAGTGAGAAAGATGTAATAAAACTGGTTAAAAATCACAAAAGACAAATAATGAATCAAAATACATGTTGGTGACAAATTGACTGAGAGTTTTGCAATTCTCTACTTCATTATTTAAATAGAAATAGAATATGCAAATATATTATGTCATAGGACAATAGGTAAACCATGAGTGTATTGGTAATTTCTCAGATGAAGGTATATATGCACAGCTCCTTCTCATCAATGTCCAGGAACCTAAATGATGGCGCTGAGAAAAAATAACTGCCAATTGTTACTGTTATCAAATCTCTATAGCATTTCTCAAAATCCCAAAATCAGTAATAAATACTTGTGCACTCAGCAATTAAATAAACAAGCAATTTAATCAAAATATTTTGAAGATATGGATCTTACTTTTTCTGTAGAGCTCTGATGGCGCACCATAACACTCTCTCCCCTCCACCCCCAGCATTGCAATAAGGGTGAAAGAATGCAACAGTGGGCCTTTTTGTGCCCTGTTTGTCTATCCGAGTCCTTGCAAATGTTCTGACATACACTCTTAGAAGAACAATAAAGACCAAGAAGAGGATCGGTGTGAGAAGCATGTATGTAATGCTCATCTGCATCATCATAAGAACCAAGCTGTGGAAAGATAACGTAACTCAATTAAATTCATTGAAGAGTTAGTTCAATGGTCGAGCATATTGAAGAAACTGGTGAAGAAAGTGTTCAGGAGATATGCAAGTATAAATTCATGATTTATGTAGAACTGGAACTGGCAGTGATATCACATCCTCACATTCCTCACAAGGCTTCAAGACTTTATTGAAACATTTTCTGAGATTTGGTGACTTAAAACTAATGGATATAGGTACAGTAAGGACAAAATACTAAAAAGGATCAAGTGTAATATTATGAAAACAATATTCTTATTATGTGAAAGCACTTAAAAATTGATTTCCAATGAAAACATTAATTGCTAGGAAAGTGAGGATGTGACATCCCTTACTTACATATAGTTAATTTCCATACTGGTCATTTTTGATTAACTGTTCACAACTACACTGGGGAGAGAGAGGGGGGGAGGGGGGAGGGGGAGGGGGAGGGATTGCTCAAAAGTAGGTGCACTTAAAATTGTGTCATTAATGAACACCAGCATACAAGAAAATTTAATACATTTTCTACAATCTCAAGTGGCGTTTAAAATACAATTTGCTTGAGACCATGTTGAAAATTGGTTAAAAAAAAAAATTCGACCCATTACGTTTTTGCAAGAGCGAAAAAGGAAATATTTGAAGCTACTTTGTAAGATTTGAAAACAGCAGTTTATTTGAAAGTCAAATTTTAGTAATAATAGTAATAATAAATTTAATTTGTTATATACTGTATTATCAACTGTGAAGTTATCTAATGTGCTGTACAAAATAGGTGATGGAAAATATACAAAATATATAAGAAAGATTGGAAAAACAACCATGTTTTCCCATTTTGTTGATTTTTTTTTCTCTTCAATATTGCAGGATAAAATTCCTTAACAATCCATTCCCTGAAAAAAAATATTTAATTATTTTCCTGCATGGCTGCAAAATCAGGGGAAATTTGAGACACTTTTTGAGGACTCGCATGTGGTCTAAAAATGAAATTCAGTCATTTATTAATTAATTATGTCAAGAAGTTGATAAAGGTTTCAAACAAACTGCTGCTTTTAAGTCAAACAGGGTTTCCTGTTTGAAACAGGAAACAAAAAAATAGCTTCAAATGTTTCCTTTCTGTAAATAGTAACTAGTAGAAGACGCAATTGCTAATACTGCACATACAGTAACTTCTCCTTTAGTACAGTGGTCACAAAAGAACATGAATAGTAAACTAATGCCCTAAACTTTTTCACACTATAATGTAATCATACAAACATAAATCTAAGAAACTTATTTAACTTTTTAGCAGATTTTCCAACTTTTTTAATTTTATATAAAAGAATGAAAAATGGTTAATTCGATCAAAGAAATTCATTGTCTTCTGCACAGGATGATAGCGTTGCAAATAATGCTCCAAATGATTGTCTGGCGCGTACAACTTGAAAAAGGGAGGGGCCAAAACTGATGCCAGAAACAAAAAAATCATACTGTGCTTTCCGTGCAAGACGTGTCAATTGCACTGTTGAGCACTGTTATAATTTGTTCGAATTTGACTACTTCAACGCCCTTGTTCTTTTGTTAATATTAATACATATAGTAATTGACATTGTACATCAGTAACACGCATGTAGGACGCACAATACATTTTCCGTAAGTACTCAAAAGATTAGTTCAGGGGGCAAGTAAGTTCATCTTATGTATCACTCCAAACTCATAATGTCGCAGGCTAAACACATTAATTCCCAGATTAGAATCAGACATTTTTATATGACCAAGAATATACATTTTTTTCTTTCAAATACAATAAGATTCTCCAGATTTTTCTGGATGTTTGGGGAGGATTTTCCTAAAGGCCATACTTTAAATGGCAACCATAGGGGTTATAGGTTGCATGAGAAAAACATCAAATTTTGTTGAATTATGCCTCTTATTCAAAATTCCTGCATCCCTGGTCATGAAACACTTTAAAATGGTAAGATAACTTTGTTAGCCATCCATACCCTGCAAAAAAAAAGAAAAAACTTTCTTCCTTGGGTGCAAAATTGGTGGAAATTTGAAGCTATTTTGAAAGCCATGTCAGACTTAAAACAGCTGTTTGTTCGAAGCCTCTATCAAATTCACTGACATAGCTGATTTAATAAATGACTAAATAACAGTCAATATATTTTGGGAAGGGTATTTTTATCCCAAATTTCAGATTTGTTTATGATCACATGTAAATAATTGGATTTTGCTTGACTTTCGTACTAAACCAGAAAACCAAAGGTTTGGAGGTTCCACCAATAACAATACGCCTTATCTGTGGACCATGGGCTATCTGTGTACCACATATGACCTGAATCCCATGTATCATTCTTGAGATACTGTGTTTATAAGCTCTTTTCACAAAATCATGTTAAGCCACACCCACTATGCATATTAATGAAATTCAAGATGTTGGTACCATGAACATGTACACACTTGCTAACATATTTCAAATTTGAAACAAAACAGACATGTGTTTGTGAAAATATGAGCATTTAGAGATTTTTACTTTATACCTTGTCTACTCCTTAATATGCATGATATCACTACCAAAAGGAATAGAGCACATCTACAGACCATGGGCTATCTGTGTACCACATATGATATGAATCCAGTGTATCGTTCTTGAGATATCGTATTTACGAGCTGGCTATCACAAACATACACATACACACCCTGCCTACTCTTTGATATGCATGACATTGCCACCACAAACATAAGGGCACATCTGCAGTCCATGGGAAATCTGTGTACCACATATGACCTGAATCCCAGGTACCATTCTTGAGATACTGTGTTTACAAGTTCTCTGTAACCAAATCATGCTAAGCCCCGCCCACTATGCATATTAATGAAATTCAATGTTTTTTGTACCACGAACATGTACACACTAGCTAACATCATAACTGATTTTATCATTAAACCCTGCCTACTTATCAATATGCATAATATTGCCACCAAAAACAATAGGGCATATTAACAGACCATGGGCTATCTGTGTACTACATATGAACTGAATCCCATGTATTGTTCTTGAGATACATGTGTTTACAAGCTCTTTTCAACAAAATTATGTTAAACGCCACCCATTATTCATAGTAATGAAATTCAACACTTTGGTACTATGAAAATGCACACACTAGCTAACATCATAACTGTACCAAAATATGAAACAAAACAGAACATGCTGTTGTTAAATTATAAGCATTTCAAGATTTTATCTTTGAAGTCCAGCCCACTCGTATGCATGATATCGCCACCAAAAACAATAGGGCACATCAGTAGACCATGGGCTATCTGTGTACCACATATACACTAAATTCCATGTATCGTTCTTCAGATACTGTGTTTACAAGCTCTTTTCAACAAAATCATATTAAGCCAAGCCCACTATGCATATTAATGAAATTCAATGATTTTGTACAATAAACATGTACACACTAGCTAACATCATAACTGTACCAAATATGAAACAAAACAGACATGCGGTTGTTAAATTATGAGCATTTCAAGATTTTTACATTAAGCCCCGCCTATTTATTAATTTGAAAAACAACCAGAAACAATAGGAATCTACGGACCATGGGCTATCTGTGTACCACATATGAAATGAATCCACTGTACCATTCTTAAGATATCGTGTTTACGAGCTCATTGTCACACACATACATTTACCAGGATTTACCAGGACAGCAACATCCACTCATTTCTGGGCTTCTGCGGCCAAGGGTAAGAGAGCCTTCTGGCCCATATATACCCTTTAAGATCCTTGTTGGTGCTGTGAGAGTCATATTTCATTTGAAACTTTTAATTTTAATCACAACCACAAACCTAATTTAATCAAAATCCAGTGACTACTTCTTGAGATATGATGACAAACAAACTCACCCTAAAACATCTCCACCCCTCCCATTTCCCCCTTCCCCCCTATTCCAATACATTCAAAATTTTAATCAACTCATCCTAAAACAGTAACAAAAACACACACCAAATTTAATCCAAATCCAATCATCAGTTCTTGAGATATCTTGATGACAGACAACATGTCCAATTTTCACCCTTTCCCTATTCCAATGTCTCAAATCTTAATCACTTCTTCCTTAAGCAGTATCAAAACCACACAGCAAATCTAATCCAAATCCAATCATCAGTTCTTGAGATATCTTGATGACAAACAGACAAATAGAGGCAAAAACATGTCCCCACCCCTCCATTTGCACCTTCAATATATCTCAAATTCTAATCACTTCTTCCTTAAGAAGAAACAAAACCACACACCAATTTTAATATAAATCCAATTGTCAGTTATTGCGATATCTTGATGACAAACGTAGAGACAAACAGGGGCAAAAACATAACCTCCGTCTAACTTCGTTGACAGAGGTAATGAACAGTAACTCCAAAATCCTTCTCCTTGTCAACCTCAAGCAGCTGTACTCCACCCATGTATTAATGTGCATTTATGTTGGCATTTCCGAGATGTAAAACTTTACACTTATCCACATTAAATAGCATCTGCTAATCACCTGACCATTGAAACAATTTGGAAAGATGACTTTGAAGCTGATTACACACATACACACATATGCCATCATAACCGCATAGGTTCCTGATGCTATTGCATCGGAATCAAACATACTGGAATGTCATTTTCAAAGCCTCAAAAAGTATCTCAAATTTTCCCTGATTTTGCACTCAAGAATGTATCAGGGGTTGAAATTTTAATTTTTTCGCAACTGTTCCACAGAATAGTACTTTCTCAAATAATACTGTTCCTAGTCAGATTTCGCTGTTCCAACTTTTTTACTGATAACAGGACAAATTGCTTTCTTCAAAAAGGGCTTAATTTACAACTACTGTTGGTTAATAGGCTACGTGCAAATGTACATGTATGTGTCAGTTATTAGTATTTACATGTGCATGGTAGAGCATTCAGTAACGTAAAGTTGTACACATGCAAGCAGTGTGTATTCATGATCAATTGTGCTGGACATTGCAGGTACGGTGGGAAAAGATTTTTCTTACTGAAAGAAATCATTTTTATGATAATCTTGTTTGACAACATGCATTATTTTTTTTTGAGCAGAAATCAAATTAAAGTTATTGATCATTGAAGCCACATGCTTGTGAAAATAGTACTGTTTCACAGGAACAGTGATGTTTGAAAATTCACTGTTTCTGCATCAAAAGCTCTGTTCTTTGAACAGCAGAATAGTGGGAAATTCGATCCTGGCGTAACTTTTTGAATAGTTTTTGCTGGGGGTGGTTGTTATTGGATTTATCTTGCCAGTTTTAAGAGTGGTGACCAGGGATGTGGTAGTTTTAAATAAGAATACAAAATTAACACAATTTTAAGTTTTGCCTATGCAGCAATAACAGTAATAACCCCTATGCTTGCCATTTGAAGTGTGAACTATACCACGAGGTCATAAATCTACGAATGAAAAAATTGTTTAATCACTATCCTGGAAATCCTATTCCCAATCCTGGTCATTTTACACACCCACCCACCACTAATCTCAATCCCACCACTAATCCCAATCCCTGTCACTGACCCCCCTCTTCATATAATTTCTGGAATTGCCCAATAGGCCTAGGCATAACAAAAAACATACTGTATGTCAAAAAAACATGTTGTACGTATAATTGAAAAGGAAATCAAAGCAACATCTAAAAGATATGCCAAAAGGGAGTACGGTCTTCGAGAAATGCATACAGCCAAGATCTTGGTTAGAGAGCTCTCCAATTTGGTTGACCCCTATGGCAACCATAGGGGTCATTTAGTGTTTAGGCTGCATAGGAAAACCCTGGTCATGATAAATCTTAAAAAATTGCAAGACAAATGCATTAACAATACATTCCCTGCACACAAAAAAATTGTTCAAAACTTTCAGGCTCCTTAGGTGCATAATCAGGTGAAAAAATGAAACTATTCTGAAAGCTGTACTGTACATGAAAATGTCAGACAGATAAAACAGTGTTTGTTTAAAGCCTCTACGTCTATCAAAATTTATTGATATAACTACTTATATGAAAGAAGACTTGAAAAGAAACAAAATGGTGAAGAACGCATTCAAAAATCTCATTCCGTTAAGGAGATTTTTAAGTTTAAAGTTTGGTATCATTTGTATAGAAACGACTGAAATCAGACTATTTGTGATGTCAATGCCTCAGATTCCTCAAATTCCTTGTATTCTATCATATTTTGTCCTTCGATTTTGTGGCTTAAAAATCATTGGATATACCAGGAAAGTAGCAATACAGAATCTTGTAAGGAAAATGATAATTTACCACCTAAAGAAAGTTTTAGAGAAAATAGTTCAAAAAGTAAAAAAGTTGAATATATATTCTTTAAAATACATTAACAATTGTTACCAATGTGAGTATAAGGAGTGCCAACCTTCCATAGTAGACTTACTACACCAGTTATTTCTATAAAGATAAAGACAAGTGTTAACCTTCGATACCTCCTCAATGAAATAAGATTTCTATTTGACTTCTTCACCATATTGCTTCTTTTAAAGTCCTCTTTCATATAGGCCACACTCGAAATGACAACTATAGGGGTCATTAATGTTAGGCTCCATAAAGATAACGCCATTTCCAACGGAATTTCATTCCTGCAAAAATACTCCAGCCTACTCATACCTATAGGCCACACTAGAAATAGCATAACATAACATAACAAGATGACGTGCTAAAAAGGGTAAGTCACCCCATAAAAAGCTCAAACTAACACCACTATCACCACAAAAAAAAAAAAATCAAAGACGCCCAGAGTTAGTAAAGAACTTATTAATGTTGACTTTGAATTGTGAATAGAATTGGAGCTAACTACCAACTCATACAAACTATTCCACTCATTAACAGCTCTTTGCGAAAAGCTTAAAAATGCTGAATATCTATCCCTGAGAACTCTTTGGTCAACTTCAAACTGTTACCACATGTCACATGAGGATTAGCTGAAACATGCAAGAAATAACATGAAGTCAAAGCATGACTACCAGATAGGAATTTAAAAACCTGAACCATATCACCACATACTCTTCTCAACTCAATTCGCAAACGAGATTCATAAGAGAGATTCTTTACTTCGGGATAAGTATAGTGGCTCTTCGGTGAACCTGCTCCAAAATGAAATTATCATTCTCATAAAATAGACTCCAAGTCTAAATAGCATACTCAGGGTGAGTCCTGTCTAACTACTTATACAAATTAAGAACAACCTCTCTACCAAGAAAACAAAAATTTCTTCTAATCAAACCAAGCATCCTATTGGCCCTTGCAGCTGCTACAGCACACTGTTTAGAAGGCTTCATAATTACTAGTAATGACAACACCTAGATCCCTTTCTTGATCAACGCAACCGAGATTTGAACCATTCATGCAGTAATCAAAAGCCAAATTGCTCTGACCAAAATAAATAACTTTGCATTTATCAACAATGAATGACATCTGTTACGTTTGAGAACAAAAAAACTAAATTATCCAGATCAGTTTGCAAAAGTAAAGAATCCCGAGCATCATCAACAATCATCAGCAAATTTACAAATCCTGGAGCCAAGGGAAACATCAATATCATTTATGAAGATTAAGAAAAGCAGCAGACCCAATACAGAACCCTGAGGAACACCACTTGTAACCTTCTTCCATGGAGATATTTCACCTTTAACAACAACTCTTACCAAGAATTTATTCAACAAGCACACTTTCACTCCACACCAAGTGCTCTTGTTGTCATCATGAGCCTGCCTAACAGAACCTTATCAAATGCTCTTTGGAAATCTAAATAGATAACATCCACATTATGACCAGAATCAATTTGTTTAGTAACATCATCAAGAAACTTTAATAAATTAGAAACACAAAACTTCTTTAAGGTAAGAACCCATCCATGCTGGGAAAAATTCAACAAATTAGTACAACATCCTTAACAATTGACTCCATGACCTTGCACACAACACTAGTAAGACTCACTGGCCTATACTTATGTAGTCACTCTTTTTAGAAATAGGAGTGACATTAGCAATTCTCCAATCACTAGGAACAACACCAACATCAAAGCAATTTGGAAAGATAATACTCAGGAGAACAGAAAGAACATCAGAACACTCACTTACGACAGCACACTCACTTAAGACAGCAGGATGCATACCATCTGAACTGGGTGCTTTATTTGAGTTCAAACCCTTTCACTTGTTAGACACAACATCAACTGAAAAATCAAATCCACAACATCATCAGCAAGAGACTCCTTATTAAAAACAGACTTAAAGTGGGCATTCAAAACCTCAGCCATATCTTTACCACTATTAATAGTAACACCATCATTACCTTAAATGGGACCAACAACCTCCTTGGTTTTTTGCTGGGAGCAAACATAAGAATGAAATGACTTAGGATTAATCTTAACCTCTTTGGACAAACGTTTTTACAAAAAGCACTTTTATTGAACCTCTTATTAAACCCTTTGTGAATTTTTCATGACCCTTATACCTAGCAAGCTCTGCAGGACATCCACTGTGTTTATAGCAATGCTACAATTTCTTCTTTTTTTGAACCCTAAGGAACACCACCTCCTCTACCATTGAGAGTATCTAATCTGTCTAGCCTGAAAACTGAGTAACCTGGAAATTATATCTCTAAATCACTGATGTCTCTTATGCAAGCTTCCAATTTGGGGAGTATAGAATAATGCTCTTCCACTCTTGACTTAAACACATAAATTTGGGTATTGTCAGCATATATCATGCATCACATGTCTGTCTACCCACATCTAATTCTAAACCACAAAACTTAGTCTGCACACTAGTATCAATCTTTTCAACAATACAGCTATAACCAGAAAGTCTCAACTCCAAAGGCTTCAACCTTATACACTTTGAACAAACAAATATAAAACAATCAACCGATGCTTCATAAAAACTATGTCACACCGTACTCCTGGAAATCAACCCACATATTATAGCTATCACAGCAAATCGAACTCTCCATGACCATACAATATACTGTAATCAACAGAAGCAGAAAACCAAATGCAACAACCTAAAAGAGGAACAATAGGCTCAACAATACCTAAAGAAATACCTTAGCTTCAACAGACATTATACTAGCCTACACTCAACACATAAGCTTATACACTTAAATTCAAGAAATAACAAAGCCTAACACAACAATACCAAGGCCTAGCTTACAACGACAAAATAGAATAGAGTTAGTATACCACACAAACCAGCAAAATCACAAATTTAACAATTAAGGAAACTAATAAAAACAAAATCAAAAATATGCAGAAAAAATGTAAAAAACAACAATATGGTAAAATTCAGCCTGAATAAAAACCAAATCCAGATAAAAATATCCACAAATTAAAACAAGGATTGGAGAACTTTTAGTTAGTTCACATTTGTCACCCCGGGGTCATTAACGTTAGGCTCAATACTGAGTGTTACACAAAATTCGTTGACACTCGTTTTTAACTGTCGATTGAACCAAAAATAGTGTAAAATTGACAATCAGTCGTTTGTGAATACTAATTTGTCATTTCTATTAGATTCTAAATGGTTTTTGTGGCAATCGACAATTAAAATAAATAAAATAACAACATTCAGGAGGTGGTCAGTGATTTTTTTTATATCAAAAATTGGATGTGAAAGGAATTTATCTTGTGATTTTCGGCACCTATAAGTATGGGTTGGACGGGGAATTTTTGCAGGAATGAAATTGACCACTGTACCTTCAGCACGCTCAGCCCACCTTTAACTTAAAGTCATATTCATATAGTGGAAATTTTTTGGTGGGGACCAGGGTGCATTCTATGTAAAACTTATGCTGAAGGTAAAACAAGGCCTTTGCTTTCATACGCCAAGACAGTTAAGAGACCTTGCAGCGAGTTACCACAAGAAGCCTAAGTCTTGTTTAGTATTTTGCTTCTACATACTTTCCGCGGTGACAAAACTTACTTTTATTTTCAAAATAACATGATTGGCTAACAGTACAACTAAAGAATATGCATTAGTTCTTAAAAGTATTCTATTTATAATTTATATAAAGTCAATGATACAGGAATACACAAAACTAAATATAGCAAAGAAAAAAATTATTAAGCATTGCGCTCTCCCTACGTCACCTCTTTCATAATGGCTGCCATTGCATTTAAAAGGAGTTCAAGTGTCTTTAAGTGTGATTGTTTCAAAGTTATTTAGTTTTAGAGGCCTATTATATTTTGTAGATTTATTGTTATTTTGGAAAAATAACTCGTTGTGTGTCCCGTTTGCCAACGCCGCAAATCCCGCAATTCAAGTATTTGGTCTAACATCACAATGTGTGTGCAATTAAGTTGTCGGTGAAAACAAACCCTACTCTCCATTGACACTAACGTTATAATGGCCAACTTTGGGCAAGAATAATGTTTATTCCCCTACCGCCTATGGATCAAAGTTTGACCTAATATTATAAAGAATATCACATCAATATATGCCAAAGTTTTCAAAATATTTGATTCTCCTGATTAAGACGAAATAACAGCGTAAATTATAACAAAATCAGAAACCCGTATTGGTAAGTTAGCGTGTGTAAAAAAGCAACTTTGATAAAATGATCCAATGGCCAAATACTCAAATAGTTTTTTTTTTTTTTTTCACACCAAGGTAGATATTCTATTGCCACGCCGGTACGCCAAGGAACAGCCATCTACTTTTCCCACCACCACACGCTAAAGAAAGAAGTAAGTTTTACGCCAAAGATCTTTGTGTCTTAGTGCACAGAATGCAGACCACAGGTGTTCCTAGCGTTATGGCAACCTTTATACTTATTACATATATATAAAAAGCAGCACTTCAATGACATCATCGCATCATTTCTTTGGTTTGCAGCAAATTGTCGGGCATTTAAATTGTCATGACTGTAATGGGAGTAGAAAATGTATCGTTTGTACATCTCATCGGAAAAAAATAACAAAAACTGTGTCTTATAAACAAAGAAAGGAGTCTCCTGCAAATGTTCGTTGAGTAAAAAAATGTAATTAAGATTCGCGAGTCGTTTCATATACGATTCAAAAGTCACGGTTGTGACCTAGCCTACAGTACCTTGTTAATGTAATAAGTATATAGGTTGCCTTAATGCTAGGAACACCTGTGGTTATATATATGTAATAAGTATATAGATTGCCATAATGCTAGGAACACCTGTGATGCAGACTGGAGTGGGGATAATTGCAAAGGAATTTTACTGGCAATAATTCAGAGTTTCATGATCAGAGGTTTAAGATTTATCAAGCAAGAACCAAAAATCGACCAATTTTAAGGCTTTTCCTATGCAGCTTAACACTAATGCACTTGTCAGTTTTATGATTCACCCCTACTACCCCCAGCAATGTCAGTCAAAGGTGAGTCTGAATCTGAATAGGTTAAGTTGGCAAAAATCCTTCTAGAGGACATGAACGCCAACCTGGCGTAGCAAAAGTATGAGAAAGAAAGAAAAAAAAATAATAAATCAATTAACAAGCTTAGCAAGTTTAGCTTTGAAATAGTTTAGACTTGGTGCATGTACAATGTCCGATGGTAAAGCATTCCAATCTTTTAGTGTTTGAGGAAAGAAGAAGGATCGTGGAAATTCAGATCATGGTTGTTTCTTGTATTAATTCTTGTGTTTGGGATCAGCTTATCATTATCAATGGCGACAAGACTGTTATTGATTTTATATAGCATTTTTACACGGGTCGTCCTTCTTCTTGTTATTAGCAGGGGCCAATCTTATTTACGAAGCATGCTAGTGACACTGGATTTATAAGAGTAGTCTGCCATACAGAACCTGGCTGCTCTCCGTTGAATTAATTCAAGCTTATCTACATCGCACTGGTGATGGGGGTCCCAAACTGCTGATGCATGCTCAAGTACTGGCCTAACTAGAGCTTTATAAGCAGTGGTTTGAACGTCAGTGGGACACTTTGAGAGGTTACGTCTTAATAGGCCAAGTACAGAGTTTACTTTGTTGGTGATGTTGTGTATATGTTTATCCCATCTGAGTTTATTATCAATTTCAACACCTAGGTACAGGTGGGAGTTAACATGTTTTAGCGGCTGGTTGCACAAGGTACAAACTGGTGATTTATAGCATTTTCTAGGAGATATTAAGAGGATGCAGCATTTAGCGGGGTTGAAATTCATTTGCCATTTATTTTGCCATTGTTCAAGTTTATTTAGATCATCTTGGAGGATTTGTTGGCCAGAGGGTTTATCAGTTGTTCTATACACAAGACAATCATCAGCAAACAGTCTAACCGTGCTGTTTATATTATCAGGGATGTCATTGACATATAAAAGGAAGAGTAAAGGACCTAAAATGGTACCTTGTGGTACACCAGATATAACTTGTTAAGGATTTGAGATTTCGCCATCACAGACAACACGCTGAATGCGGTTGCTGAGGAAGGATGCAAACCAGGCCAGTAGATTTCCATCAATGCCATATGCGGAAAGTTTGGATAACAGACGTTGGTGTGGGACTTTATCGAACGCTTTTGAGAAGTCGAGTATAGCCATAGAGATGGTACTGTTTTGGTCAATTTGTTTAGAAATATAATATATTGTTAAGAGAAGTTGTGTTTCAGATGATCTTTTTGCTCGAAAGCCATGTTGGAAATCAGTTAAGATATCATGCTCATCAAGAAATTTCATCACATGTGAGTGGATTATATGCTCAAGGATTTTACTACACACGCAGGTAAGAGAGACTGGTCTGTAATTAGCTGGGTTGTGTTTATCACCTTTTTTAAAAATGCTACATATGTTTGCTTCTTTCCACTTGTTTGGGATAGTACCATTATCTACAGAGATTTGGAAGAGATCAGTTAGGATTTCATAAAGGTCTTCCGCATGTGTTTTTAAGAACCATGGTGGTATATGGTCGGGACCTGAGGCTTTGTTTGGGTTTAGGTTTTGCAGTTGCTTTTTGACACCTTCTGGAGTGATTATAAGCTGGTTTATTTTGTTGGTGGTGAGTGGTTTAGTTACAGGGATTTGAGAGGTATCTTCTTCTGTAAAAACGCTAGGAAAATAGTTGTTTAGAATGTTAGCTTTAGTCACACTGTCACTACAAAGTTTACCGTTGCTCATAAGGTCTGACATACCCACGGAACTACCTTTAGGTCTTTTTATGTGGGACCAAAATGCCTTAGGGTTTTCAATTAGGGAATTTTAAAGTTTATTACAGATAAAGTTGTTTCTAGCTTCTTTGATGTTTTTACGGACAGATTTCCTAAAGCTTTTATATGTATTCCACTCATGGATTTGTTGAGTTTTCTTAGCTTTCTTGAACAGTTTATGCTTTTTTTTGCAGAGACGGCGTTGGATATGGGTGAACCAAGGTACATGTAGATTTAGTTTAGTTGAGATGAATTTGTGAGGTGTGTTTTTTCAATAATCAGTTAAATTTCCTTTTCAGAGAAATTCTATTTTTCATCAACATTAACAGATGAGCTATTGAAATTAGAATAATATCGCAGTTTAAGTTTAGACAGGTTTTCTTTTATGCGTTCTGTGTTAGCTTTTTTCCCTAAATAAATTTTACGTTTACGCAACTTTTTACAAGGAGGGGAGATGTTTACGGTCAGTTCAACAATATCATGGTCATTAATACTGAGTATGACGGTAGCTGAGTTAACAGCTGGTGAGTTGTTAGTAAATACAAGACAAAGAATGTTGTTATCTCTGGTAGGTGACTGCACCATTTGAGTGAGGTTAAATAAATCGGCCACTTCAAGAAGCATTTTGGCTGCTTTGGAGAAAGCGTTAGTGCCTGAAATAATGATTTGGCTCCAGTCAATGATAGGTTGGTTGAAATCACCAGCAAGAATAACATTGTTTTTGTCAGCATTTTTCCCCAACTTTTGTAGAGATTTTCTCAACTCAAGAAGGCTAGTAAGGTCATTGTGACTGGGCCTGTAAAAAGTTTTTACATATATGCTCTTTTCCTTAGGAAATTGGAATTTGGTCCAAAGGATCTCACAGTCAGAGTCTAGTTTAGTGAGCTTAGTAAAAATCAGGTCATTTTTTATTGCCTGTAATACACCACCAAAACCATTTGTACTTCTATCTTTGCGAATGACTGTATAGTTGTCGGGAAAAATTTCAGAGTTGTTGATTGCGGAATTTAGCCAGGTTTCAGTGCCAATAATGACATCTGGGTCTTTGTATTTTTCAAGACTTTCAGTAAAGGCTTTCTTGTTTCGTACACTTTGAAAGTTAATAACAAGAAAGTTTAGAACCTTCCTTTTTACCTTTTTTGGATTAATTTCTAATTTGACATCGGAATGGTGGTTGGACCCTGAGTCAAGGCCGGAAGAATAACTTTGAAGTGCCTCAGATGAGTTAGTACAGTTGATGGAATTGTTAGTTGAAAAGAAAGAATCGGAGAAATTCATGAAGTCACAAAATATCACATATCCAGGTACAACTAGAATGCATGAGGTCGCTGTATTTTGAGTCACCAATGTTGCAGCACTTAGTGTGGATCCACTGATCACAATTGTCACACTGTACTGCTTTATCAGATCTCCTACACTGGAATCCACACAGGCCACAAGGAGCCGAACAGTCTCAACAAAACCAATCATCAGTTGATGATGCAAGGGTGTTGTAAGCTGCATTACTAATGCCTGCACACTTACTATGAACCCACGAGTCACAGCCACCACAACAAATACCTTTCTGGTTATTTTTGACAGATTTGTTGCATTATTTGCAAGGAAATTTTGGGGAGAGTCCAGGATTGCTTTCGATATCACCAGAAAGGGTAAGGAATAAGAAGAGTAATTTTCTCTCGTGTGACTTGAAATTTGACACTTTCCAACTTGATCTGTACAAATGCAATTGCCCATCGATACATAGATAAGTTGTGAGGTGTGATTTGAATAATCACTTAGACCAAACAAGACAAGGTAGCCAGTTTGTGGGGCATTTGGGGACAAATTTGAGGCCTGAGACAAGTGGGGTTGTGACAAACGTAAGGTGTTCAGAGAGTCGGAGGCTCTAGAGTATGTTACAAAGAACAATACAGGGAAAAAGAGGTTGTGAATTAGAATAAACATGATTGAAGAATCTGATAAACAAATAACATAGGCCTAACATTACTACCTAATAATATGAACCCTTTACTGGACAACAGGAAAAACAACAGCCAAAGGCTGCAATGGACACTAATACTGTAATAGGAAGATAAGGAAATGAAAATGAATGAAATGATGTAAGGCAAACAATAAACTTACTCAGGACTCAAATTGTTCTTAAGTTCCGATCACCGGAGAAAAAAATTGCGGAAATGGTTGTGAATACAAAGTCATTGACACATGAAAAAGTGACTCACATGTACGTCACTGTACCAAATTTTCAGTCACGAGAGTGACTTAGGGGTGAGTCAATTTACTTCATAATAATCATAGGCTTAAGTCATTGCACAAGAAATGTCAATCACCTAAGTGACTGAGGGCTGCGTCAATGTACATGTTTTGACCACCCACTTTGGTGCAATAAGTCACCTTGTCAGGGGGTGTAGGGGTAAGTCACACAATTGACAAGTGCATAATGACCCCAGGCATGGTTGCCATTTTCAAATGCTCTAAAGCTGTGTTATCGCGCAACTGGTAATGTAAATGGTATAATATTTGTGAAAAGGATAAAGAAGCAAACTTTTCATTCAAAATATCAAGGAAGCCTAATTTTAAAACCTGGAATAATGCTGTCTTACCCTATGAGCATTATCATTTTGCAACACTTTTCTATCTAATTTAGCGGCAAAGAAACCGTAGCATTCGACTCTCCTTAGTTTTCTTCCCGAAAAGGTCACCAGGTAGAACTTGAGTATTACGACCCGCCTCAAAATTGTATTTGTTAATAATATAGTGAGTGTATATAGGCCTATGTCCTTGATCTACGTACCTCTTAGTGAGATAAACATCTCACTCAGTATGCCCTAAATGCTACACACTACTTGCAATACTGTACAGCCGATGCTACAGTACACAATTATGTTATCTGACTACGTACCTCTGTGCTATCTCTTCGGTGATTTTAAAATAAATTTTAATATTGATCTCATCAGCATAAACAATAAGATACTTTATGATTGTCACACGTTATTATCTTTTTATAATATTTTATCAGTCATTGGCAAGTATAGTATCAACTGCGGCTCCTTAATTTTCTTATATTTCTTTTAATAATCATTCTTCACCGTGACACAGAAGCATGGCCGTACGAGACCATCTTACTCAGGGGCCGGTTACTTTTTGCCCGACTCGAAAACCTACTTCGAAGGAAAATCGCAGTGAATCTGTAAATAAACAATTTCAAGCACTGGCTTCACCAGAAATTTGGCTTCAAAGGAGGGTAGAAAGGGAGGGGGGGGGGGGCACAGTAGGCAAAGGCAGTATTGCCGACGTTAAATCCACTGCTTATAAAGTTGTAGTCAGGCCAGTCCTTCAGTACGCTTTAGCAGTCTGGGACCCCCATCACCAGTGTGATGTGGATAAACTTTAATCTATTCAAAGGAGAGCAGCCAGGTTCTGTATGGCAGACTACTCTTATAAATCTAGTGTAAAAAACATGCTTCATCAATTAGATTGGCCCCTGCTAAAAACAAGAAGATACAACACCCGGCTACATATGCTATATAAAATCAATAACAGTCTTGTCGCCATCAATAAAGATGACGGAACTTATGCCCACCGTCAGAACTAATACAAGAAATAATCATGACCTTAATTTCCAGGTTTC
Organism: Chiridota heheva; assembly: GCA_020152595.1. Lineage (NCBI taxonomy): Eukaryota > Metazoa > Echinodermata > Holothuroidea > Apodida > Chiridotidae > Chiridota > Chiridota heheva. Next base: position 181,878 of record JAIGNY010004487.1, read on the forward strand.
CTATGCTAAAAAGAATGTATATAAACACTCGTTCTTCCCTCACACACTAAAGGATTGGAATGCTTTACCGTCAGACATTGTACATGCACCAAGTCTCAATTGTTTCAAAGCTAAACTTACTAACACTTGTATTGCTAACTAGTTTTTTTGTTATTTTTTACTCATACTTTTTACGCTCGGTTGGCGTTCATGTCCTCTTGAAGAATTTTTGCCGACTTAACCGATTCAGATTCAGATTCAGATTGCAAACGTATCGAACGCGTAACGGCGTAGGATCCCATGGCCCGTTTAAGGGCCTAATGTGATTCAGGGCCGAAAAGGGCTTAGGGGCGAAGCCCAGGAAGCTCTAAAGGTTTTTCACTTGTGATACCAAAATGGCTTAATATCAAATACAACGTTTAAAACTTAATTGATGAACAGAAGAAAATTCTAACGATGAAATTTACAAACAGACTGCAATTGATCTGAAAATGAGAAAATTCGGGAGCAGTTGTGGGGTCTTGGGGTGAAGCCCTGGTAGGTTACAAGGGTAGTCCCCGAATAATTCTTGTTTTTGATGTCCCAAAATGGTTGAAAATTAAGAGATAGAAGTGGCAACAATTCTGTCATTGAACAGATAGAGAAGAAAGTGACATATTCCAGCTCTGGTTCAGAATCGATCAAACACTGTTCTCTGGGACGGGGACAATATATCTCCCTTCCAAAGTGCTTAAAACAGTTGCATGTCCTATTTGCAAATCTCTGTGTTATACTGTATATCTAATTTATATCTTTTACAAAGTAAGGTTCCAGAGAGTTTGAAGAGAGCCCGTATATCTTTAATATTAATAGACTTCAGATTGCAACTTTCGTTTACAAACATATCAATGAATCTCTTCAAAACTGATTTGATGATTTTTTTAAATAAGAAATGATATACATTTGTTAAGTACACGATTTACAGGTTTAAGGATAATCTCGATACTCTCTCCCATCATCACATTCACTATGCTGGTGCTATACTTTGTAATTTTTGAGAAAACCCTTTAAAAATGCTATCCTCTATATTATCTTTAAAAACGGTTTAAATTAGGCTTAGTAGCATCATAAAGAGACAATAACATGTTTGGGGATTTGGGAGTGGGTGGTCAGTGTTTTTTTTTTTTTTAATAATTATTTTTAAGCCTGTGTAAAACTGTATATTCATACTTGTCATCTTCTAAATATTTTGTAATTAAAGAATAATGTTAAGGTGGAGTATTTATATGCATATTTAATGCACGGGGCAAAGGATTTCGACCCATGTAGAATAATACAAATTGAGGAGGGTCATTCGCGAGTGCAAAATCCTTTAAACCGTGCATTAAAAACAAATATAAACACGGGGCCGAAACATTCATCTTTTTATAAAATTTGCGTGTTACATTATTTAAAAAGCATAAATAAAAGAAAAAAATGTAAAACGAGAAGTTTGCAAACATTTTGTTGCTTTGTTAAGGAATTCATCTGTTGTAAAAATGGACAAAAAATTCTTAAGGCCGTGCATTACGGAGATTTTAATAATGCATGGATCAGGACAATGCAAATACTCCATAGAAATTTTATAATTGAATTTATATCATGCAGAGTGTATTTTAATTTTAATATTTATTTGTGCAGTCAAGATTAACGAATGAAATTTTAGATCACGGATTCGAATGAGAAAAAAAAAATGACTGGGGGAGGGAGGGGGGCAGAGGGAGGTCCAGAGGGCGGGGTGCCGGGGTTGTACACTCCGCCTTCGGTGGCAAGGGTCCCCCAAATTAACCTAAAATATGTCCTTGTATGTTTGTCATTGTTCCGTGCCCAACCTCCCGCACCCACCCGATGCACACCAAATAAAAACGCGTAGGCCTATAGCCTATAAGTCTAGAATTTGATATGTGATTCTTCGATCAAGAGATCGAAAGCTAAAACTTGCAGTTTTTGGAGCTTTACCCACATGGGCTTCTTGTGGACAGCGGTGTATCCAGCTTTCGGCGCCAGAAGTGACAAAAAGTGACTTTTTAATCTGACTTCTGTCTACATAAAAAATATCCAATATTAACTGATGTCGAACAAACTGAAAGAAGTGAATCACTACCAATTTGAAATATAATAGCCGATTTTTTAATCACACTGGCATTTAGGCCATTTTTAAGCAAAATTTGGGTCGTTTTAAGCCAAATTTCTGCAAATCCTAACAAAATTTGGGCAAGTTAGACACATCTTAAATAAACCTAAGCAATTTTTCACGTCATTGTACTATTTGAAACAAACTTTGGGTGACTTTTAACTAAATTTGGGCCATTTTAAAACAAATTTGGGCCAAAGTTTTAAGCAAAAATGCATTTCAAGGTCTTGCACAAATATCAATAGAAAATTGTCTTACTTGAATATTTCATAACACAGTTATCATTTTTAGTTTGACTTCACACAAGGGGGCACAAACCTTCGCAAGGAGGAAGGGGACGTTCCCCACACTGCCCACGGCTCTGATCTATATCACCCATTGTGTGCTACTATCTCTGAAAATGTGTTATCAACATGTCACAATTGTATTTGATATCGCCCATAAACAGATAAGACACATGCTGTCCTCATATGCGGTGTTGCCATGCAAGGCATCTCGAAGAAGGGAGTTGCCATTGCTCCCTGCTCGAAGACTCTCACGACCAATATAGTTCGAAAAGTTGCTGTGTCCCAGCCAGCCAGTGGAACAAAGCTTATAAGTGAAATTTCCGAAAAGCAGAATCATTTATCCAAAGTTTCCGAATATATAGCCCAAAATAGTAAATTTGTTGGACCAATTTTTAAAGAAATGTCCGAAATTTCGAGCAAATAAACCGATTTTTTTAATTGATTAAATAATTTGAAAACTAACTATTTGTTTTTAATTATGCAGATTTTTTGGAAAATTTCCATACATTTTCCAGAAAATTTCGATTTTTTTGAGTATGTGCATCATTTCGATTTCTTTAGCTCATTTTTGGAATATTTGAAGAAAAGAAATCCGGCCAGGGCTTGAATTTCGCCCATGCCTCGCTGCTGCTGTACTACCCCCCCCTCCCCCCTCCCCCCTCCTCCATCCTCCCCCCCTGTCTCCCCCCTTTATACACTATACACAAATCCCAGTGACACCACTGGTCATTATCCGTGGGTTATGTGCCCTTCTTCTTGTCAGGGAATTGCCATTTCTAAACAGCAACTCCCTGTTCTTGCCAACCCCCCCTTCAAAAATTCCCGGATCCACCCTACATGTGTGGTGACGAAGTTAAACAATCATAATACAAGGACATGTTCCGGAAATAATGGGAAGCTTAAGATCTTTTATTTCTCGACAAAAAATCGATATATGTCGTGTTTCGGATTTATTAGGAAATTTGTTGTTTCTTCGGAATAACTTAGGTAGTTTAGCATGTTTAAGATAACGATTGAAATAAATGACAAAAGTATTATCATATTTTGAATACTCTTAATATCTAATAAAAACGGATAATTTAAGACCATAATTCCGAAAAATGTGGAAGTTTAATCAACAATATTTTCAGAATAATCAGAAAATTTGATATCATGACTTAAAAAAATCAGGAATTGTTAAAATCTGGTTCGGAAACATAGCAAATAATTAAGATCATGACTTGGACAAATCAGGATATTTTAGAACCTGACTCGGAAAATTTGGGAAGTTTGATAACAGTTTTTGGAACAGCTATTTCAAGAATCCACATGTTTTGCCCGTATATTTAGACCAATTTGCCCGAAATTGTCTTCATTCTAAAACATTGGAGGCGTGGGAGGGGGCAGGGGGGGGGGGGTAACATTCACATCCCTTGGTCGCGACGCCCCTGATATTCTTGTATTATGATTTTCAATGTACAAATTAATGCAATTTACTGTTGAATGCAAAGTGAATTGATTGAAATAAATGTGTGTAAACTATACGTATTAATGATTAATTAATGATTATTTTTAATAATTTGATAAAATAAAACTAAACTAAAAAATGACTTCCCCTTATAATTGAGGGAACTGTTGGGCAGTAGCACGCAATGAAATATATAATATAAATCTTTAAAAGATGACCTTTTGTTTCAAAAATCATTTTAATATGAAATAATAAAACGAGCACTCGACCAAAAAAAAGGCGCTTAATTTAAGGTATTTAGATATCATTAATGGTTAGGTGTTATCCAGTTTTACCTTCTAAAACCTTCTTCATCAATATGAATGTCCCTTGTTATAATTGGGGTTGTAAAAGGGACCATGATAACTTAATTTATGAGCAAATTTCAATTATCCCTTCCCTGCATGCCCGGACGGTCCCCTGGATCCGCCTTTTACGGCTAACTACCGTGTACATGTTGAGGATCTTTGATGTGTTAGCACGCCAACAAAATGTGGGGGTTCGGTGAATATGGTGAAAGGGACTATGATAGCACTATTTTGAAAAAATTTATGCCACCGGTGATTGCATCATTTATATCTGTATATTCAGTTATATTTGAACCTGAAGATTGTCGTTATCGTTTGCGTCACGCCCAGGCTGTTTGATGAAAAACATAACTAAAAAACAACAAAACGATAATATATTAAAATTGGGAGGGGGAAAGAGGAAAGGGAAGGGGGGAAGTACGGTCGGTCCCTCTAGATCCATCCTTGGACATTGAATTTCTCATACTTTCCAAATGATTATCCTTCTCTTTTTTTTGAGATACCAAAAATGAAAAAAAAAAAGAATTTACGTAAGCGTGGCTGTGGTTACTGACATTGGTAAGAATTCTGGCGGCAAAATTATAAGATTTTGGATGGAGGAGATTTTGTCAAGAAGAAAGACACCACATAGCCAATGGATTATGACCCTGACGTCTCGAGGATTTTTACAGTAAGGTAGGTGCACAGCAGTGGCTCTCGTGCATACCTAATAACAGGAATTTTCAAAATTCTGGAAAGTATATAACTAAGGGATTCGAAAGTAATAAAAAAAAAATGGAAATTTATCGAGAAATATATACATTTGAAAAATTGGCTGAATCACGACCCCCTGTCCCCCCCACCCCTCTTCATCCCCAGCAACAACAACATTCGGACAATTTATTTGAAGCACGGATCAAAAAGACTGTATAGAAAAAATTTACTGAATTTCTCCAGCTGAAAAAAAAATGTCTAAGCAGCGCCAGTGCACGGGCCCATGGCACATCAACTTTTAAAACCAGATTGAGGGAACAGCATATCTTGGTCGTGGTAGTCGTTGAAATGCTTTGACATCAACAGAACATGTGACGGCGCGTCGGGAAGCAAAGAGGCAGTTCTCTCAATAATTTTGAAGTGTTATAGCAGAGAGCGTGACGTCATTCGCCCTATACTACGTATAGACCGAAGGCCGAGAGACAAAACTCCTATGCCTACAGTGTTACGAATCGTGATACTTTTTCAAGTCATCCACTCATGTTAATTCCAAGTAAGGGCAGTAGAGAGTCAAGCATTTGAAGTATAGAAAATAACAAAAAAATTGGTAAATTAAGTACTCTACGCAAATTGTTAGAATTACAATTTTGCTATTACAGATTTGATTTTAACGTTACTTTTTGTGCACTTTTAGTTCATTGAACACATATCTTCATATGTCATTAATATAACAACTTTGATTTTGACGTCATCCATGGATCAAGTGCGAAAAAATCTGACAAATATCCACACAATGTATGCAGGAGGTACTTTTTGCGATACCGGTACGGTACCGTATACCATGCCAATCAGTTTAATACTCATTGTTTGTCAACATGACAGATTGAAACGTTAAACTTAAAGCCTTTTTAAGGAATTACTGCCTAGCATTTTGATGCCGTTATGGATTACGCATAGGCTCTAGCCTAGTTGGTGAAGGTCGGCCAAAACCGTAGACCTAGTTATTATACATATCCCTCAGTGCGGGTTGATATTGGAATTGCCGTACGAGGGTACAGTCAGGTCAGTCCTAAACTGCTACTGGGAACCATGTATCCAGTGCTACCTGTCCATGTGTCGAGTGGTCGGCAACTAAAACGGCTCCCCCATTCAACTCGCTGGATGTGGAGGGTAGTGGATCCCCAGCAGGACCAACAATAAAACCTGTGAAAGGGCGGATGAACTCCTTATGAGCCAACGTCCATTAACGAATACCTGCTGCCTTGCAGGAAAATGTTGGTTCGTCAAAGGCTATCAGAGTAAACTGTATGCTAACCGGCAGAAGGCAAGGGGAAACTACTGCTGTATTATCCCAAGTTTAATCATGACGCTCCAAACACAGTATAAGAGTACCAGTGTGAACGGGGTTCCAAAAGGGAACACCTTGCTCGGTAGGGACAGCCATGTGCAGCAGGTGGCACCCGGTCGTCATCCAACGACTAGCCGTAACAGTTTGCCAAAAAGCATGGCAACATGGAAAGTGAAAACAATGATGCAGAAAAGTAAACTAAACAACATAAAGCGAGAAATGAAAAGTATGGATATATATATATATATATATATATATATATATATATATATATATATATATATATATATATATATATATATATATATATATATATATATATATATATATATATATATATATATATATATATATATATATATATATATTTTTATATATATATATATATATATATATATATATATATATATATATATATATATATATATATATATATATATATATATATATATATATATATATATATATATATATATATATATATATATATATATATATATATATATATATATATATATATATATTTATATATATATATATATATATATATATATATATATATATATATATATATATATAATATATATATATAAATATATATATATATATATATATACATATATATATATATATATATATATATATATATATATATATATATATATATATATATATATATATATATATATATATATATATATATATATATATATATGTATATATACATGTATATATATATATATATATATATATATACATATATAAATATATATATATATATATATACATATATATATATATATATATATATATATATATATATATATATATATATATATATATATATATATATATATATATATATATATATATATATATATATATATATATATATATATATATATATATATATATATATATATATATATATATATATATATATATATATATATATATATATATATATATATATATATATATATATATATATATATATATATATATATATATATATATATATATATATATATATATATATATATATATATATATATATATATATATATATATATATATATATATATATATATATAAAACAAATTAGGAAAAAATGTGTGTGTATTAAATCGTCGTGGGGGATATTGAAACACGCCCCAGAGTTGGAGGAATTTTCTCTGCATCACCGCTTGTGGCACTAAAGCAGCCGCCGAATCTTAGGAATTTGTTGGTACGTTCCAACATATCGCGCAGGATGCCTGGGCGAGGCAATAAACCCTGCAGGAAGCCGCGTTGTCAAATCTGCATGCACATAGTCACGGATGAGACGGTATCTCTCCCGAGGAATCACGTGATCAAACCGGGAACTTTTTCCTGCGATTCTTCTAACGTGGTTTACTGCGTGATGTGTTCGAAATGTCCGGAAAGTTCTTATATTGGTGAGACTGGAACCTCTTTCTGATTGAGGTTCAATGACCACAAGCAGTCTATTCGCGATTTTGATGGTGACAGTGAGGGTTATCCCGTGGCAGGGCATTTTAATTTGCCTAGACATAAATTGGAACATTTGAAGGTGGTTCTCATCAGGGGGAACTTTAGAAGCACGAAAGACAGAAAGTTGTTTGAATTGCAATTCATGATTAAAACTAAGAGCCACATCCATGGACTTAATAAAGACCTGTCTTATCTTTCTCCTTTTTCTGTTTTAGGGAAAATGTTTCCACTTCCACTTCGTCTCATTAGTCCTTCTCTTGTTTTCGAGCCGTAGCGCATTTTGGCGCCGGTTTTTTTTTCTCTGCGAGCTTTTCCCCATTTGCGCCTACTATTTGACGCGTACGATTTTTGGCGCTCTTTGAAATGTGCTAACGTGCAAACTATCATCGCTGTTATCTTCTAGCGTCATTTAACTTCATACCACTGAAGAAGGAAACAGGAGTTTTCGAAATATTTAATTTTTAAAATAATCTGTTGGCTAAAGACATTGTCATTTTTTCCTATTTTGTTTTGTTTGTAATGGCCGATGCATGGAACTTATCTTATATATATATATATATATATATATATATATATATATATATATATATATATATATATATATATATATATATATATATATATATATATATATATATATATATATATATATATATATATATATATATATATATATATATATATATATATATATATATATATATATATATATATATATATATATATATATATATATATATATATATATATATATATATATATATATATATATATATATATATATATATATATATATATATATATATATATATATATATATATATATATATATATATATATATATATATATATATATATATATATATATATATATATATATATATATATATATATATATATATATATATATATATATATATATATATATATATATATATATATATATATATATATATATATATATACATATATTTATATATATATATATATATATATATATATATATATATATATATATATATATATATATATATATATATATATATATATATATATATATATATATATATATATATATATATATATATATATATATATATATATATATATATATATATATATATATATATATGTATGTATGTGGGTGTGTATGTGTGTGTTGATAAGACAAATATTAAAAATAACAAAATACAAATGATATAAGTCATAACTTTACTCCGAGTAAAGACAGACGAATAGAATTCACATGTTACCAAATATAATTTGAAATTAAGAAGGGTTTTAAATGTTTTATAAAAAAAGGACATCTTTGGACCTACAAAACGAACGCTATGTTGAGATATATTTACTCTAAGGCTAGGGAGAGAAAGTTTATCGGAATCTTCAAGTAATAGGATAACAATGGATTCTACTCTGCTAATAGAACATTGAAAGAAGAACAGATGGGAGACTCGAGTGCTTCTACTGTGTAAAAACGCCTATTTGATACTTGGTAATGTCATGAACTGAATTTTTTAAGTTTGAAAAATAATGGAGAAGCGTGAGCTAGACAGCTTGCACCTGTGATTGAACTAAAGAAGTGTATCTAAATGAAAAGGAGCCATACAATATTACAATATAGGATAAATTGGGTAAAATAGGAGTAGTATATAACGAGATTAATGTACGGGTAGGTAAAATGTGTTTCAGGCGATAGATAATGCCAATTCCCTTGTAATTTTATTTCTTAAAAACTCAATATTACTCTGCCAAGTTAAATGCTAACTTATACAAGCTCATAGACAATTGAGGTTTTTGCAATATAACGTATATATGGGTAGGTAGCTCAGTTGGTAGAGCCCACCACTGAGATGCTGAAGGTACCGGGTTTTTCCACAGTTATGCAGACAGATACGCCGATCATCAAAGCGAAAGGACGTTGTTTGCAGCTCCTGCTCCTCATTCAGCTGTTAACAGAAGTGGCAATGGTTTGATGGCGCTCGCCGTCCTTCGTAGGGCTGTGAAGCCGTCGGTCCCGATGGTAGGACAGTAACATCCTGCCTGGTTCTCTGATCACTATTCGAAAAAGAGAGGCATGAAAACTCGGTGTTCATCCACTACCCGTCCCGGTCCTTAGGGCGCTAATCTTGTCGCTGCAGCCTAAAGGATTTGACTGGCGCGCAAAGAGACGATGTAAAATTGTGATATTGCTCGCTATAAGAAATCCATATGGCGATACGTGATAATTTACTTGCTTGAAACCACGAAAGCATTATCTTAAATTTTCAATAGTGTTCATCAGTTTAGTTGAGTTTGAAACAGATATGAAAAGATTTACGTCATCTGCATGTAAGATCGGGTGAGAATTTGATGCTTTAGGAATATCATAAATGTAACAATGATTTCTTATGGAGTTTTATGTGACTTTTGCTGAACAATTTATAAAAGTCTGTTAGTATATAGGCCTACAGAACAATGTCGGAACTAATTAGAGTCACTATCATGTTCTTTAAGTTAAACAATTCATTTCGTTAAAGGAGAAATTAGTATTCACCAAGCTAAAAAACGTCTCTTCTTTGTTTCATTGATCCGATAAGATTGCAGGGTACCCTATGAAGTTGGTAAGGCTGCTTTATGACAACCTTCATGACAGCCTTCATCCTCACTTATACGGATCTGAGTGACGGATAATAAAGAACTTTCGGACTGCTGGACGAAAACCACCAACATTACACATTAATTCACTCCTATTTTTGTTTCTTCTTTCAGCTTTAGGTTCAGTTCGACCATTCATATCTGTATATATGTATGAATTGGATTTTAACCCATTACTTGTTGGTATCATCTTCAGTGTGCAATTATGCACCTCTATTCTAACAAGTCCATTGTGGGGAATGTACGCGGATTTCTTCAACAAACGGCGATGTGTTTTGATTTGTGGAGTAATAGGCACAGGCATGTTTTTCAACGCAATGTTGCTTGTACCTTCGACATGTGTGCACTGTCAAGAAAGCAACAGTCAAGTTAGACTCTCATCAAACTACACAATATTTCGTCAAGATCACCTGAATATACCAGGCATATACCAGATATACAACTCCACCAAGATAAAAAGTCACACTCGAAATTACTGCAATCTGAAAACGTGCCTTTAAAAGAACCATCCATTCAACATCGTGAATTCCCGATTCGTACCTTCCTCTGGATGCTTTTTCTCATGACGATGGCAAACTTCTTTGTGGGAGGTACAGTTCCACTCCTCGACGCAAATACAATTGCACTGTGCAAAGTTCACCCCGAGAAAACACACGGGGAGCAAAGATGCTTAGGTGCAATAGCTGTTATTATATTCGCGTCACTAACCAGTCGGTGCGTAGATGCATATTCCTTCTCAAGTACAATTCATTTACCTCAATGGCAAATTTTACAAAACAAATTTCTACAGATAATTGTCCTTCATTTTTTAGCAATTTGTTCAACACTTATACCAGCTACCATCACACCAATAACACCACAACCTCGTCAACAGACTCCGTTTCGTGTTTTAATCAAGACATGCATCAACATAAGAACACTTGCATTCTTCTTTGTTGCTATGATCGCTGGTGCTGCGAAAGGAACAATCGAGGCCTATCTATTCTTATTTTTAAATGACTTACATGGATCAAATTATTTGGTGGGCTTATCGCTGGCCGTTTCTTGTTTGGTAGAAACTATTTGTCTGTATCATTCTGTTTGGATCATAGAATATCTGAGTCATAAGGGTACATTTCTTTTTGGATTGATAGCTTACACTATTCGCCTTTTTGCATATTCAAAGCTAAAGAATCCTCAAAATGTCCTATCAATCGAAACTCTTCATGGAGTCTGTTTTGGATTATTTTGGCCAGCTTGTACAATATACGCAATTCACATTGCACCAGAAGGTATGGAGGCAACGATGCAAACCCTCCTATCTTGTGCTAAAATGGGCATTGGTGAGTATTCATCCATCCTTTCTAAACTATTGACAAATTTCCATTCTTACCAGTCAATAATAACTGGATAAGGAGAACAATCAAGTGCCGGTATTGGGAATGTTACATGGAACGTGCACTTACCAACCATTGTGTTCTCCTGACAAATACAACCTTATACACCGGGTCTTAATATATTACATATGGAATATGTTTATGCAAAGATTAATGAGTAGTTGTGGTAAATCCGTGTTGCTGTGAGTAGTGGGATATGTTTGTAATAGCTTTAAGAAAGTTCTCAGTAGCCGATGAAAAAGTTATGTTGGCAATTGGGTTTTTTACCAACGAAAACGGCCGTCGCAAAATTAACCGATCAGTCTAAATGTAGGAGCGAAAATTTACTATACTTATATTGCATCTTACTGATTAAGCTGCTGAGCAGCTTTCCAAACTTAATAGAAGAAAAAAAAAAAAACATGTACAAGACTCTGAACCATACATCGTTTGTGCTTTAGTTCATGTGGTAAAGTTCTGTGTCCTTTTTTACCAATTATTGTATCCTGGTATATCAGTCGAGGCTCGGAGAGGTCCTATTTTTAGCAACCTGTAAAATACCTGACCTAATAGACCTTCAGCAGCCGTTTTGTTCATATTTTACGATAAACATGTACATAAATAATAACTGAGAGACCATTTTGTCATACAGATTGTAAGATTTTTCGATGTGTAATCTTATACATTAGAATCTGCCATCTCAACGACAAAATTAGACTGTTACAAATATTTCAATATTTAAAATGATTGTTTCGCGCCTAAAGAGCTAGTTTTCTTTTTGATTTTTCCTCATATTTCGAAAACGCCGTGGTAAACATTTAAAAAGGAGTGATTAATATTCAGCCATGAAAGCATTGAAGGTTTGTCATTCAACTCTAACTTTCGCCGGGAATAAAAAAAAAAATTGCAGAGGTATTTAGAATTGGAAAATTATAGCACCACATCAGGCTTTAACGTTAGTATAGCACTAAAAACATCATGGGAAATATCACAAAATGACGATATCCATGTCACGAGACTGTATATGCAGATCAGTCTCCGGGGGAATGGTCACCTTGCACATGCAAACTCATCTGCAATTGACCGTGCTAACTTACATCTAGAAGCTGTTGCGCATTATTCAACATTCTAAAAGTATACCTGTTATCATTACCTTCGTTTAAATGGTTATCACTCGATATTTACACGCGAACTTGAAGATAAGCCAATGGGTGAGCAACCAATCAGTGGAACAGTCACTTATGTTTCAGGATTTTGAAGTCTTTCTTCAATCAAAAGCCTTTGTTGAAATGAGGCAATATGAAAGACTTTCTATCTATTTATTTGTGTATGACCTGGAATTGCAAATTGCCTAAATGAGTCCCTGTAGTTTGGATAAAAAATCTATAATTTACCCATATGCTGTCATAGGTAAGGCATAACATATTGATTTGTTCTGTAAATGTTCGATGCATTTATTTGCCATAAATGATACTTTCATTTCGATTCTTTTTAGGGTCTACTCTTGGATCAATCATCGGAGGTTTGATTTACAGCATTTATGGGCCGCGAATGTAATACAAATGTGCCGGATGTCTGACACTCTCTGAATTATTTTTGTACTTTGGTGTTTTGTACCCTTGCAACAAACCTGTAAGAAATAATAGGAACACCAATTAACTGTAAATGTTACATATGTAAAATGCAATTTTATTCAGCAAGGCAAACGAAATATGTTTTTGATTGATAAATTAGAACAGTATGACGAATTGAATAAGATAGAGAACAAATACATTATGAACATTAGAAATAGTAACGTAAGGCAAAGTGACAAGTAAGCGGGATGAAATCTACATGAATGTTTGTTAACACGTTGCATGGGAACTTCTATTATCTAAATGATTATAACGTAATTTCTGATTAACTTGTAAGTGCTATGAACAGAGCAACAAGATAGTTGTTCTCCCTTCAAACTGATGTTTCCACGAGGTATTACAGATAGAAAGAGAACTATAGAACAATGTAAAGATTCAGAATAAAAGAGAATGGCAAACACAAATAATGTTATAGCATTTACTATATGACATTGAATGTTGAGTAATGAACGAAATAAACAAATCTTGAATCTGTGTATATTGCTGGATATTGTATTTTGTTGCTAATTTGGTAAAAGCTAAATTAATATGCTTATGATTAAAGCAACAGAAATTTAACGTGAGAGGTTATATTTCTACCAACTAATGTTCCTGTAGTTCTTTTGTATCTTGAATCCAACCCATCAGCTACAGTTGGTAGAGGAAATCTTATAAACAATAATGCGCGTATCATATTGATGTATAACTCCAGTACACCATTGATCCATTATGAATACGTGAATTTCGGACGTGTGACGTCATTTAAATTAGCTTTCCGGAAATTGCCGGTTCTGATTTGAAAAGGTATGTTTAGAGAACAGCGAACAAAAGGAGGACAAGAGTAACTTTAGAATTAAAGAACAATACGACAAACCTAACATTAGAAAGAGCTATATATACTATTTTGAAATTTCAGAATAATGAAGGATGTAACAGAAAAAATTTATCTAAAACAATTTGAAGCTTTAGAATATTACAGATTGGTAAACACAAAAAATGATATAATAGTCAGGGAGATATCGAAAAAGTTGGAAATGAAATATCTTCAAGAAGCTGGAGATAGAAAAGGAATGGAGGCCGCCATTACCCACAATGCCCCTATGCTCTCCCATTGACTTAGTGTGTGGGTCAAACTTAAAACGGTTTGGAAATTTGTTAGAGTCGTTGGTATCACGTGGGATATGAGTATTCAGGTACTTTAAGAGTTAATAAACAAAAAGTCTTGCTTCAAGAAATTTGACCGTTTAGATTTCAAGAAATTCGGCACAGAAAATCCTGACCTTGACCTGAATTTATCAATTACTTGCAGTCAAGTGGTTAAAATGAAGCCTGAGGAGACCACTTACTAAGCCTTTAGGTATATTTACATGAAGATGGAAAGGAAATAGCGTTGATTATGGGTTCAAGTAGTTGGAACACAAAACAGTCATCTTCAAAAAAGCTGGAGATCTCCAACATTTTGGAGATTTCTTGAATTGTATAAGATTGATATGAAACTGTATTTTGATTAATGAATTGAATATATTGAATGTTTGGTATATTGTTGGATCGCAGGTTAACTGTAAATATGTGAGTGGCTGCTTAGCAGATCGACACTATATTGGGTTTGTTTAATGTCTTTGAAATATGCGAAGTTGATTTAAGAACTTAAATAACTGTCTTGAAGAAGAAGCCTACCCTCACTACATATTCTTTGATGCCGTGGCATCTTATAGAATTATTATGCATGTAAATACGAAGAAAATTGTTACAGAGAGCAGAGAGTTATTTTAATAATCGATTTTGCCGCGAATGTTTTTCTAGTGGCTTATCGTAACATTTAAGAGGATAATAAAATGATTATGTAATACACGGGATGGTCTACCAGTAATATAATATCTTCATGATCAGATCATATGCTCTGCTGATCATAGCGAGGTCAATATTTACCAGAAAAGTTTTCGAACTTAACCTGGAGTAATAAACTGAATTATTATCGTTTAAACGAAAAATGACTGAATGATATAGCTGTAATTCTATTTTTAAATCAGTTCAAAATTTGTAATCAATTTTAAATCAGTTTAAAGTAAGTTTGCTTGTAAAATTCTTATTTCAGGTTGCTGCGATACCACAATTCCATACATGTTAAGATGACGTTGTCATAAATTTCAGACCTGTTTTCGAGGACTAGACTAATAAATCAACTTGATCAATGCGGTACAACTTACTTTTAATCCTAATGTCAAACAAGTTTTAGCCTAATCGAGAGCTGTGTAAACGTTGTGTACACTACCTCCAAGAAGATTAACGTTTAATTTTGAATTAATTAGACCCGTGCGAAAACTGCGAAATCGTATTTCTTATTTTTCGTCTGGATTAGAATTCAAAAGACCATTATCTGATTATGTATGAGTGGAACATAGTAGTGCATTTGGAGTAAAAATGTAAACATGGAACTCGGCTGAAATCTGCAAAAATAAATCATTCTGTTAAAATGATACAGTTATGACTTACTGCTACTTGGCTAACAACTAGGTGTTTATTGACTTAGGTCCGTAGTCTTGTTCAAATGCCACAGTGGAAATAGCGAATTGGTTGTTTGAACTTTGATTTATTTAAAGGAAGCATTTTCCTACGCAGAAAGCCACTTGAGTACCTTTTTCTATATGCTCTTAAAATGATGTTACTGTCTTTAATTATCTAAAAACTTACTGAGAAAATATGAATTTCAACTCTATAAAGCTGAATATGTTTGCGAGTTATACTTAGTTCGTTGAATACTTTTGACAGTTATGGCCGCTACGCTGAACAAGTAGTATTACTGAAGTTTTTAGTAATGGATACAAATTGAATAGATTTGGTAACAGAATTTGTCCATAGCGATTGCAACATTTTCGCTTTATCTCGAATTTTGATTCATTGTGGAAAATATGGAGAGAAAATGTACGGAAGAAATGATAGTCCTGAATTTAAGTTGTAACTCGGAAGAGCTCCTTGTGGAGGAGTACGCTGTTTATGAAGGGGTGATAATTGGCATCGTATTGCCGATAATATTGGGCATTGGAGTATTAACTAACGGTATTTTCTTTTACGTGATTCAGAAGAGTTTTCGTATGCGTACTGTAACCAATATATACCTGTTCAACCTTGCGATTGCAGATTTGTGTTATTTGACAGCAAGTATTGGTGAAAGAATGGGTCGTTACTTTGCCTCTCCAATACAAGCGGACCAGTACGGATTAGGATCAAATGCTGGTTGTGTAATGGTCTATTGTACTACTAATCTTTTCTTCTTTGCAGGTTTGTTTCTGATAACTCTAATAGCTATTGAGAGATACTACGCCGTCTGCAAGCCTTACCAGCATCGGATTATCAACAACAAATCTCGCGCTAAAGTATTAAATTTACTCGCTTGGATCACAGCCATTATATTTTCGTTTTCAACAGCACCTATATACTATCTTTACACACCTTTCTGCGTTTTTTGGCCAGCCACAGATGAATACAATAATCATCCAAAGGTCATTGCAGCTTGTCTTCCAACCTCCAAAGTTGTATCAATATTTCAATATGCGCAACAAACGTTACCATTCTTCACTACAATGACCATCAATATTATTCTTTATGGACTAATCATCAAAAAGTTACACTCACAAGTAGGTATATTACCCAACAAAACATCGAACACCACACAAAGTGCTAAAATGAAAGCTCAAGTAACAAGAATGTTATTATTAAGCACAACTGTAAGTTTCTTTATTTTATTGCCCATGCACTGTTGGTATATTGCCCAGATGATCAGAGCTATCACCGATGACGGAGTACTTAATCGATCACAGTTGGAGCTTCTTGCTTGGACTTGTGTGTTTATGACTTACTTAAACTCAACTATAAATCCTTTGGTTTACAACACTGCCAATCCACATTACCGCAAAGCATACGCGGATGCATTCGGATGGCTTTGCAAATGTGTGCCAAGAGTTAAACCAGAAGACGAGCAAGTGAATATGATCGTAAAGACTAGCAACGAAGCAAACATAAAACAAAAAAATAATGGCGGAAGCTCTTCATGAAATTCAGATAACATATGAGATCATTTAAAGATGTCTTATTTATAAATGCATTAAACTTGAAGATTTATGGACGGGTAAAAAGTTTTCTAATCAACCACGTATCGAAAAGGGCAATACATTTTAGGTTTAATAGTCTTTGAAATTGAAAATAGTAGGCCTTTGTGTAGTTTTCAAATTATGAGTAATCAAATTTAAGTATTTTTAATTTATTGAAAATATGTGATGTATGAACAGGCAAGCACCTCAAAATGCTTTTGTTTTTCTTCCTTTAATTTCAGACCTTGAAAATGTTCAAAATGCCTTATCCAGCTTGAGGTTGGTTGGGAGTATGGTAAAAAGCAAATCCATTTTATTAGATTTACCTTCCATGATTTAAAGAGAAACGGTAGAGCAGTAGAGGGTTAAAAGACAATGGATTTACATACGAAAATACTGAGATTACGTCCAGTTCATACATCGTATAAATATCAACAAATTTGCATATTTGCACACAAATCTTCAAAAAGCTGTAAAATATTTGTTAGTAGATTTTAAATCAATTAAGATAACGTTACCTCTACCTGACCATATACCATTAAAGGTGCAAAGGAAACGGTGTGTACTCCTCTTTGTGAATGGAAACGCCATGTGCCGTTTATGAAGTTTTCGATACTGACGAGACCTTCAATTAGTAAAATTTGCAAAAGAGAGAAATGGCGAACGAATTTTAACGTCGGAGCAGGTTTTTGCCACTATAGAAACTTCGGTAATATCTGAATAAAACAAAAAAGTAACAGTTGCTATTTGATTAACATCTTTTCAAACTCGTTTCTGGTCTAAACTGTGTTGTGAGTTACCTGTGCTTGTGGAAGAGAAAAGAGTTACCAAGAACCAAATTGTACATTACTATCTTGAATGATAATGATGCTTTCACCATCGATGCTGGTAAAACATAAAGTTGTACCTTGTCTTGGTTCCGATACAATCAGTATCAGGAACCTATGCAATCGTCTGCACAGTGTATGTGTGTGTGTGTATGTATGTAACACTTTACACGATATCTCCTAAACAGTACATCTATGCCATGTCATATTTGGCACATAGATGCATCATGACCCATAGATGGTCCCTATTGTGTTAAGTATCGATATCATCCATATCATAGAGTGAGCGGGGCAAAATGTAAAAATCTTCAAATGCTCATATTTTGATAATTCTATATCTATTTTGCATTTTCTTCGGCATAAATTAGGTGTAAGGGTTGGTACATCTTATCAAAATAATAATAATCATTGATATAAATTGTGGGCGGGGCATAATGTGGTTTTACTGAAAACAGCTTGTAAACACGCTATCTCGTGAACAATGGCATGTCGAATTTGGCACATTGATAAGTACTGAAAGATGGTCACAATTGTTTTTGGTGTCGATGTCATACATATTAATGAGTGGGTGGAGCTTAGTGCTAAATTTTTGAACTTTTCAAACCTTTACAAGTGCACGCCAGTTTTGCTCCTAATGTGGCATGCTTATGTCGTTAGATAGTTTACACATGCTAAGTTCTTAAAGTGCCATATTTGATTAATTTTGAAATTAAATAATTCTTGACTTCACCCACAATCTGTAAATTTCTATTAAACTAATCTCTTTTATACTGTTGTGAATTACTATTTTTCATAAACCTAAGTTGCTTTGTTTATTGTTTGTAATAACATTATTGTTCTCCCAGAAAAAAGAAAAAAAGAGTAAATGAATTAATATACCGTAACCAGACTCAGTGCCACCTTCGAATTGCATTTGAAGTACAGTCCTTTTCAATCGCAGCATTTGCAAAGGATGATTCACGGGTTGGTCATAATAAATGACTTTGTATAATTATCTAAAAGCTTTAGAAAATACTTAGGTGTAGTGGTCATATCAAGACATTGCCAAGTTAGATGTCCCTGGTTCAACAATTCCCGGCGGGTCTTCATCAGTTCTTCACAGGTGAATTATCTCTATATAACCTTAAATGTAAAATACCGAATATATCTATCTACAATTGACAGTTTGAAAAGTTAATGTAAAAACTTATCAGTTTTAAACACAGATATTTATAGTGTATTAGCACCTACCAATCACAAATACATTTCCACAACTAGAAGAGTGGGAAAGATTGACATCAAAGAGTCATTCGCACAACTGGAGCTCAAAGATGCTATTGCTTTAAGACCTGCTCTATCATTTTATATGACTATACTATTCAACTTTTCTCTGTTTGGAGAGGAAGGGGCTATACAACATGCTGACTTGACTTATGAGGTCTCACAAGGGGTTCTAAGTAATTAAAAAAAAATGAAATTAAGCAGATCTCAATATCCTCAGATGTTAATTATAATGTAAGGTGAAAATTAATAGTGAGTTCATAAAATAAGGTTATCATCCCACCTGCACTACAGCAGCTTCTAAAAAGTAAGGTAACGGAACCACACAACGTCTTGGTTTATAGTTATTAAATATAAAAAGGATGCCAAAGAGAACCCATTCCTCATTCCCATCGTTTGTGATTAGAATATTGCATTTTAGATTTATTTTTTAGATCATTTTCGTAGTAATGTAAAGTTGAATTAATATATAGTATTCAATTCGCCGAATAAATGTATTATCACTGGACTCCTTTTCATAAGTACAACGTGTCAATGCTAAAAACAACAAAAAGAAGATATAATACATGCATTTTCAACAAACGTAAGATAATTCTAAGCTAATTATACATCTAATCGTATGAATTTCTGCGAATTTCCGAAACTTTCTCCAGAAAATGACAACTATTAGGTATTTCTTCTTCTCAGTAATATAATATTGAATCGCTGTAGTGATGGGTTTACATAAATAACATATCAAAATAAAAAAATGACAAATTCTAAAAGCGATAGTCTAAGACACGTGCATGAAAAATAACTCTTTTTTTACTTCACAAATCCTTTCTGGCGAAGAAACGTAGAGGCAAACAGACATCGGACACAATATCACTGAATTCATTTCATTTATTAAATCAGTGCTCTAGACCCTTGTCACAAAACATGTACAAAAATATCAACAGCATATATAAAAATAAGAATAGGATCGAGGATCGTCATAAACAGATAAACGATCAAAGAAATAACTAAGCATAGTATATGCTGAACATACCTAACGTTTCACGAAACCTATTAGCACGCATATTATAAATAGAAAGGGATTTACACAATTGTTCAGTACATGGACACAATAAGCTCCTAAACTTGTGTTTATCAAGGTACTTAACATAATAATCTGGTATGTACTTTGCACGCAATTCATGGAGGAAAGGGCAAATTCGTCATCAATGAGATTCAGAGAACAAAAATTACAAATTCTTTGATTGTATGGAATCTTTTTTTTTTTTGCGTCCAACATCTACCTCAATTTCAAGGGTACCACAACGTAGCTTGGCAATAAGTTTGCTTAAAGAAAAGTTATTGACGAGAAACGTATAAGCTTTCACTCAACTTTCTTTCTTCAAAATAATATATGACCGGAGACTATCCATAGAGTTTACATCGCTGATCCAGTTTTGTCTATCCTTATCTAAAATCCTTTGCCTAAAAATATGTAAAAATGATTTTTCGTTACCAACACCTTGATTATTCCAAACAAAACCAAAACAAGAAGAACAAAGTAAAGTTTTAATCCTTAACCCCCAGACGGTAGATTATATAAGCTAAGCGAAATTGTTCGCTAAGCTTAACTAATTAACTAGCTTAATGAATCTCTAACCAGTGTTTAATATAGTAATTTAGTGGACGTAATAAGCGCCCGGGCGCTTACGAAAAGAGAATTGCACTATTTTTTAGGCCCGAAGTTTTTTCCTAATAAGCGCCCATGCTCAGGGGAAACGTACAGTGTGCTAATCAAACTGCATTGTGCGAGCTACTTTTATACTAGCCCCCACAATAATAATCACAAAACATCGTAAGTGTGTAGTGGTGGCGCTACGTGGGAATGGGAAAATTTCCCAGCGAGATCGCTTTTCCCCCACTTCCTTCCGAAAATGTTGTAAAGTGACATATTTTGTCCGATTGATATGCTTTTGCCCCCACGAGACAACACTTTTCCCACCCCTAGCATCAAAATCCTAGCGACGCCACTGTAAGAGTGACACGCAAACTAATGTAAAAAAACTTATTCTAAGTCTTCAAATTATCAAGATAATTATGTTATCAGTCAAAAAGTGTTGGGTGGGCGGTTATTAAACCAGAAGCGCTTATTATGTCAAATACGGTACTTTTATTTCAGATTTCAAACTTCCTACTTTCCAGCCAAGCAAGACATTTATCCAACGTCTGAACTTCAGAACTTGGATCGAAGAAACATATGTCAGTATGTGGGGCGTAGTTATTGTATGTAAATGAAAGATATATGTGTTTTGTTTACTCTCATCAGTGGTGCAGATATTTACTATCTAAAGGAGGCTTCTTGGGAATTTTCATTTTTTATATTTGATATTGGTATTTCTTCTCTTTGTAAGGATAGTAAACGCTCTGAAATAGAATTTCTTATACCGCTGGTTACTTGTGTATACGATGGGAATGATAACAGAGTTTACATAAGTCATTATGCGGAAGATCCATAGTACTACTTCAAACTGACATATTATTGAGCTGGTAAATGTGCATAGCCTCAGTAATTGAAACCGCAATGCGCATTATCTGGTAAGGTCTAAGTAGGCAAAAGAAGAGGGAACCATTTATTATTATCATTATGGCCAACTGTTGGTTATCTCTCTTTGCAAGGATGTCGACTTGCATTTTAAAGCTTTTGATGATGCCCCAGTAGAAGAGTATATTGAAACATATGGCTAGAAAGGCAACGCCTGACCTACAAAGCTGTGACTTAGACTGACATAAACTTACTACACTATAGGAATTGTCAAACTCTTTTTAGTTTTGGCCAAGCATAACAAACATATTCAAAGCGCAATTACTATGGAATATTTAATGCATAACCGCATAATATTGCCAGTAACCACATTGCAGTTGTTAGTTTCGACGTCCTTCGTATAGTATAAAGGCGATGTTTAATAGGTCTGCAAATTACGTTATACTTCTCTAGCGAAACTAATTTTATTAGAAAGATAGAAGCAAAATATATCACAATGTACTACCTCGCGGAACTGATTCCAAATTGATCAAATCGAACGTTTGACGCTAAAAATTGACTGAGTTGGGCCACCAAGGATTTGATACTGAACAAATCCTAGAGAAAGTAAAGACCACCAGGTAAATTCCTGGGACCACCAAAAGTTTTTACCACCAGGTAAATCCTGGGACCACCAAGGATTTATTACAACACAAATCCCAAGAAAACAAAGCCTAAATATTGTATGCCAAATCAGCAGGCCCCTGTGTAAGTAAACAGGGCAACCAAATAATTAAACACACGACAAAAATTGCTCCGAGCCAGGCAACTGCCCGCCTCTCCATAGTTCGACTATAGAAATTGGGATGGGTGGGAAAAACAAATTTGCATGACAAAGGATTGCGAAATGATGCTTGTCAGGAGAAGAGACTTTCTTTATATAAGGTATCTACGGACGTAAAAGGCAATACGCACGCTTATGATGCGCGCGCACCAGGTACGCACGCTGCCTAAGTCAAAAAGGTACAAACACTGGGAGAAAATCTGTGCTGGAAGGAGATGAATAAAGTAATAATTGCACACCTGGGAACCACCCAAAATATAACAATATACACTAAAAGGACTTAAAGGACTTAAGAAATCCCAAGAATGACCCTGGATGAAAATAACCCACAGACAGCTCTGGATCACAATCTATCCCTGAAAGTAAGTAAAATATTGCCAACTAGAACTAAACGTCCATTGACATACACAGTAAATGCTGCCGTGGATTTGAATAAACCATTTTGTGTGCTAAAGCGCTCACAAAATTCCTTATCGTACGCATTCCTCGAACGCGCATAAACATGTATAGAAATAAAGAATTTGATAAGATTCCAAGCAGAAGAAGTGTCGGTAGACTCCATACCATAATAAAAACTTCATACTGTGCGTAAAGATTAAAGGCCGTGACACATCGAACGCGACGCGGTGACGATGTTTTAAACAAAATTGAATAAAATAAGAAGAAATAAACATTTTGACCTCTTGTTTTCAGAGAAGCATTGTCATCGCATGGCTATTCAGATGATAACTGAAAATTATTTGAAAGGGTTTTTGTACGCCCATTATAGCAAAATTCGCGTCGCGACAGATAATCGCGCCCCACTAACAGACTAAAGCGAATTTCTCCACAGTTTTAACAAAAAAGCATTTCTAGCAAATTTTCCAGTATCATCAAAAAGCCTCAATTATAAACTTTATCGTGTGTAAGCAAAAAGTCAAAGCATCTTATAATATTTGTTTCCTGCATGATTATCTAACATATCACTCGCCGCGTCCCGTTTGGTGTGTTACGGGCTTAAGACTTTTATCAGATGTGTCCAAATCTGTAAAGATGAAGAACGTCATTTCTGATGTACATTGCGTTATGTCGCGTTCCATATTAGAGTCTCACTTTTCACTTCAGAACTTACAAATACTATAAGCTTTCGTTTTTAACTGTTCAAAAAGAACTTCATCACAAAAGAATTTAGATATTCTTTGAAAGAAAAAATGTCATACGGGGGCTTTAACAAAGGTATTTAAAGCTGCTTGAACAATTCAAAATGATGAAATTCAATCCTAAACAAACAGATATCCGAGCGGAAGTAATATATGATGATATGTTACATATCATAGTCTGACAAATTGCTGTTCTAGACAAATCTCCATGAGCACCAATATAAATGAGTATTAACTCGCATTAACTTGACATACAGGAATTGATAAAATGATACTATTTAAACAATTAAGACGTGTTAATGCGCTGATGGTTTTCCTAGTAACTAGCTTTCACGGTTTTTAATTAATAGGTGGAAACTCTACGTAAATGATATATAGATTTCGTGAAACTGTTTTGTTTCTACTTTTATGACCATGCATTCGTCACTAAGTAAGTGTTTATTAAAAAGATGTGAATCGTGGGCATACTCTAAAAGTCATTACAAAAAAGTGTCTATATTTTCTCATCATTGTAACGTGCGTAATATCACGTGAACCATTCATAATTTCAATAGTTAGAATATCCTTTGCTTTATACTACTACTACTACTACTACTACTACTACTACTACTACTACTACTACTACTACTACTACTACTACTACTACTACTACTACTACTACTACTACTGCTGCTGCTGCTACTACTACTACCTAAAGAAGCGTAAAGCGTAAAAGAGGTAAGAAAGACGGGGTCCGAATTCGTATAAGACGTCTGAGGCATAAAACCCCTCTACCTACAATTATACTTGGAAACGTTAGATCCCTCCAGAATAAAATAGATGAACTTTTAGTCGCAACGAGAGTTAAACATGACTTCCGCGACTCTAATGCTATATGTTTTACGGAGACTTGGCTTAATCCCGATATAACTGATAGTGCAGTTGTAATTGCTAATTTTACTCTTATTAGGGCTGACCGTACTCATAGCTCGGGAAAATCTAAAAGGTGGTGTTTGTCTTTATTTCAATAATAACTGGTGCAATAACTATGTCGCAAAAGGGAAACATTGTTGTGAGGGCATAGAATTACTGACCGTCGACGACGACGACGACGACGAGTGAACACACAATTACAATGACGGGGTCGTCGCCTGCGTATTCGGTTATGATAGTAACAATGCTATCACGAAACGCTTAATACGACCATGACGAGAACACAGGTACGACGTACGGACAGACATAACATCGACAACCAAGTCAATGTCCACGGCCTTTGATAACCAGTTGTGGTACACTAGCGTGTCTACCCAACCCAGGCTTAAACCCAGGGTCCGTGGTCTGTAGACAGGTATGATAACCGCTACACCACGGCAGGTAGATATTACTGACCGTCGGAT
Source organism: Chiridota heheva (assembly GCA_020152595.1). NCBI lineage: Eukaryota > Metazoa > Echinodermata > Holothuroidea > Apodida > Chiridotidae > Chiridota > Chiridota heheva. The sequence goes on from JAIGNY010004487.1 coordinate 207,252, forward strand.
TGCGGCTTTTTTTTTATCTTCCCCGGGAATTTTGTCATTTGTTCTTTACTGTTGTTTATATTTACCCAAAGGCAAACAATAGTAAAGCTATTGATACCCTATCAGACAGGATCCAAAATATTGATGCATCAAATCCTGACGCTGTGCAACTTATTATGCGAGATTTCAATCAATGTGACTTTCGATATCCTAATTTTGTGCAATATATTGACAAGTGGACGAGAGGGAATGCTGTTTTATACAAAGGTT
>JAIGNY010004487.1:212500-231208 GCA_020152595.1 Chiridota heheva
TCTGTCACTGAGAAAATAAGCCGCGCTCATCATTGCACATTGGGTCACGTCATGCACTACTACAAACGGATGGACTACTCCAGTTTAATACAAAAAAACAATAAACAACTCCTGATCAAATTTAGAGATGACACATGCAGATAATAGCCCTCATCAAAGCCACAATGTATGCATTTAAATCTGTTGTAGCGGTAATTTTTGTGAACCTTGCATCAGCTTTAGGTTTCCAAGCCGCTGCAATAGTTTATTTGTTCAGTAAACAAAACAAAAATGTTGCTGTATACTAAAGTATTGGTGTAATTTCAATCAATATAGCAATTAAACGGTTTCAATGTTTTAAATATGCACCATTCAGCCAGGGAGGTGTTAGAAGCTGATTATTGGTTCTTGTGGTATCTGTTTTTAAACAAAACCTGTTGTCTTTTAGTGACGTTAAAAACATCATATATACCAAACTTCGACACTCTTGGAAACAAGCTATTCATTGTAACCCTTCTGTAAATGCCAATCGTCAAGGCATAATTTCCTTTTCTTCTGCCCCAGGCCAACTAGATTCGTTTATAATTTTTTAATGCATACTAGGGATTGTACTCCTAAAGATATTGCTAAATGGGAACAGACGAACATAAGTTTACCTGCGGAATGGACTACCATTTCTAAACTCCCTTTTTATGCTCTTAAACACACTAAGATTCAATATTTCTTGTTCCGTTTATTACATAGGATTATTGGTGTAAATTCTTGTTTACATAAACTAAAGTTAACAAATTTTCCGCTTTGTACTTTTGTAAGCTGATAGTTAAAACACCTTTTTTTGGACCTGTTCTTTAGCAAAACATTTCTGGACATTCTAATTTATTATGTCTTAGATCTCCCTTTAACTTTATGATCTCCAACGTATTTTTTTGGTTATACGGAAAGTGTTGATTTCTTTGGCTGAGCATTAAGTATATTTATTCATGTTATTCTAGTTTCTTAGTTTTTGTACAGCGTTTTTAAATATACGTATGCTAAAAACGCTATATAAATAAATTATATAAATAAATTATATAAGTGTAAAGCATCCCTTAAAGAGGCGAGATCGTCATATGTGCACAATATTTAGAATTCCTTTCAAATTTTTTGATTGGTTGAAATTTTGCTGCGCGATTAGTTGTCTCGTATTGCAAGGTATATAGTTATTTAGAACGCATGGTAGATCATTGTACGAGTTAGCCCAGTGGGTTACGGCAATCGTAGCTTATTTTTTTTTCTCCAATCAACAGTCGTGAGTTCGAGCCCAGGTAGAATCGTTTATTTCGATCTTTGCTTTCATCTTCTTTTCTCAGTAATTTTCATTTGGTGACTATTATTGTAGTATTATAATACTAATATTTCGCGTCTGACAAAAACGCTTTGAAAAAAACAATCAAGTTTCTCGTCATAGTAACGTAATGCGCTGTGTATGTAAATCGGCACACACAACGTACATGCTAGTGTCTGGCTGTACTGTGGTACAAACCTGCAAACAGACAGATCGGATCTTGCGTTAAAAGTGACGTCAAAATATCGCATCCCTCAATTTCACTGTATTTTAATGAGACGAGACTCCCTTTTTAACTTCTATTTTTCTCCACGCTAAGTATTACATTTTCAGCTGTAAACTTTTATAAGTCAATTCCAGATGCCTCTACTTTTTACTTCAAGCTTTTCTTCAACCTTACCGTTGAAGATTCTTTTCTTAAGAACAAGGAATAAGATCGATTGTCACGACTTGAAACCTTCTTAGCTATTCTTTACAAGCAGTAAAGTACACAATTCAATTCAATTCAAATCAACTTTATTAAGCACCATAAGTGGGCAATTACAGATCGCAAAGATAAAACAATAAAATGATGAAAGGAGAATGATAAACATAAACAAATAAAGGATGGAATACATCAAAAATCAGATAATAAAATGCAATATACACAAGCACCAAAAGTATACAAATAAATATCCCTATTTATCCTTCATTTTTGTTGCCCTTATGAGCACTAATTTTGTTTTGTTTACACAGTTGCTGCTTGTCGGTAACTCACAGTCGCCTAAGGAATGCTGAGGATTCGTGTTTCTTCTTGTTCACCCTCTTGTCTGTCTCATTTTCTCCTAAACCTTTTGTGAGTCTATAATCTTGAACCTCATTTATTCACCCCTGCGTTATATCTGTATATACAGCCAAGATTAGGACTCTTTATTTAGGGTCTGCTCCTGTTATATTATCGCATTTTAGTTTTACCCTTTTTTATCTCAAGAAGCATCTAGTTGTTTGTCTGATATAAAATTTACTCTATTGATAACATCGTTTTATTATAAAATGCTTCTCATAATTATGCTAGTCAGAAGTCGGATAAGTACATTTATTTTCTTTCATAGCTATTCATTTAAGTAAAAATAAAATGTTATACGATTTCTATATTTCTTTGTTGAGAGTCGCAGAGGATTTCGAAAAGGGGCCATTCATCCTTCTTAAGGTTCCAATTGGGGGTGTGGTCTCTGGGGGTTTGAAGGTTGGAGTGAATAAGAAGAGGGTAATGGTCACTACCACAGAGATTAGCAGTGACCTTCCAGCTAAAATCAAGGAGGAGGTTAGGGGAACAGATAGACAGGTTAATACAGGTGAGGGAGCATGTGGCATGGTGAAGGTAGGTCGCGGAGTTAGTGATGAGCAAGGAGAGGCTGTGCTGTCGATGAGTGTTTTCGACAAGCTTGCCTCTAGGAGGGGGTTGGTGGTATTGGAGCCCTACAGGGGCTGTGGGCGTTATAGTCATTAAGAAGGATGAAAGGGAGAGGAGCTGAGATATGAGGCTGTTAAGGTTGGTTGGCTGAACGTTGGCGTTAGGATGGGGGGGGGGAAGGGAGGGGGGGGTAGGGTGTGGGGATAGATATTGCAAAGAGTGAAGGTTTTGTGGAGGGAGATACGAATACAGATGGCCTGAAGGTCGGTGTTCACATGAATATTGTGTCTAACAAGAATGGAGACGCCCCACAAGCCTTGTCAGCGTCCACTTGAAGTTTATGGTAGCAAGTGAAGTTATTGAGAGAGTAATGGTCAGTGGTTTTTAAGAAGGTTTCTTGTAGGTAGAAGATAACTGGGTTGAAAGTGGTTGCCAGTAGGTCAATTTCTTCGGAATTGGCCTTAAGGCTCCTGAATTTCCATTGTATAATGTTGTGAGTGTTATTGTAATTATTTGTGTTGCACGCCATAAGGAGGCAGGGAATTATCTGGAGAAAGATCTGTCGGGTTTGAGTTGGATTGTTTTTTCTTTGGATCTGTCCCTGTTTCTTTGGGAGCGGTTGACTTGAGTTTGATGGCATTAGAGGTGTTGGGGTAGGGGACGACGGGGTTCTTAGAAAAGAAAGGAAGGAAGGTTGGGGAGAAAGGTAGTGGTGGAGGTGGTTTGGGTGATGGGTCTGGTTGGGTTGTTGACAGTGGTGATGGGCTTAGGACTAGGTAAGAAGAATCAGGTGAGGTCGTTTTAGGCATGTGAGTCAGTTAAAAGGGGGAGGGGTGTAAGGGGAAGGGGGTGGTGGTGGTATTGGTGTCTGAGGAGACTGCACTCGAGTAGGAAGGCTTAGTGTGGAGGGAAGCGAGGATTGCTTCCTGGCCTCCGAATAAGTGATGCTGGGATTAAGGGTTTTCAGTTTGGTTATCTGCTTTCCTGAAGCCAGGTGGGCAGTCTTTTGAGAAGCCTGGGATGATTGGCTTGGTGAGTACCGTCGCAATTGGTGCAGAATGGGGTGTTGGTGCAGGAAGCGCTGTCATGGTCCGGGGATCCACAGTTGCCACAGCGTGCTTCGCTGCGGCAGGAGCTTTTCCCATGGCCATACTTCTGACACTTATGATAACGGAGTGGGTTGAGAATGTAAGGGGAGACTGGGATTCTCAAATAGCAGTGATGTGGGAGGGGAGAATATCTGTGGCAAAAGTCAGGAAGATGGTATTATTGGGTATTTCGGCACTGTCTCTTTTGAAGACGAGACGACGGGCTTCAGTAACGTGTTGGTTGGCAAATTCCCCAATTAGGTCTTTATTGGTCAAGTAGGCAAGGTCTCTGGTTCAGATGAAGCCTTTGCTGGAGTTCAGGGAACGGTGAGGGTAACTGTAACGTCAATACCAGTTTTAGCTAGGGTTTTGGTGGTGAGGAGGGTGGTGGTTAGAGTTTCCCTGGTGCAGTGCACCAGGAGATTTCCGGATATGAGGGTAGAAACTTTGGGGAGGGTACCGAGAAGGCTGTGGAGTGCCTTGTGTATGAGAAAATGGGCAATCTTTTGAAACTGTCTGGTTTACTGGTAGCCTGAATGATTACAATTGTTGAAGACTGGGGCTCAGGAATGGTCAATGGAGGTAGCAGGTGGGTCACGGGGAGGGAATGAGGGTCAAGATCAAGGCAGAAGTGTTTCGTCATGATGGACAAAAATTGCAAGGGCCAGGATCCAAAGCAACAAGAAAAAATCGCGGAACTACTATATGAGAACCACTGTATATGTATCGAAAAGGGCGTGAAAGTCGGGTCATAATGGGAGGGAAATCCAAAAAGAACGATCTCACCAAAAGCAGACACCCATCCACGGAGAGAGAGAGAGAGAGAATCCTGGAAAATGAAGATGCAAAACAAAAATGTAGGTGGAAAAGTACGAGGTAGAGTGTATCGGAATGAAAAGTTTGAGAGAATATAACAGAAGTCACGTTGCTCTCAACACAATGTGTGCGATACATCACATTGACACATTAAGCCAGGCAAATTAATTTTCAAATAAAAACTCCAAAGTGTTAATGTGTTCCCTTTGTCTATTAATTTACAGCTCTGCATTGTCAGCAATTGCATTGATACAGCAAAAACGTTATAATTATTCTTTCATATATGCGTGATGATGTTGCATGCGCATTGCTTGATCTGATAATGTTAAATTCGTAGCTGGATTTGATAAATCTTCATTTATATTATCACAACGCGTTGGGACCTGAGCAATATTCTGATTTGCAGATATTGTATTATGTAACCGCAAATTCTGGTCTAAAAAATTAAAGTATATCAGTCTACATAAGAATTTGTACTCTCATTAAAATCACCTTCACATGCCGTCCACAAGCATAACAAATCCATATCTGATACAACACGGTTTCAGAAGTGTGCGCTAAGCTGACAGAACCGCCTCGGGCACCTATTAGTTTTGCTGCATCTGCCCTAATGATTGTTATCGTGACTAAAAGAAGCTGTAACTCTCAATTGATGATGTTATATGTGTAGCGCGTGGCCTGGGTATGTCTATGTAAACACAACCTGGTTTACAAATAGCGGACGCCCACATCATAGGTTAGATGATGATGTTACACGCGTAGCCGGAGTTGATGACATTGCATGCCCAATTTGGTTTTCATTAACAGTCGCTTCAATATCCTCTGTTAAAGTGTCACCGAGCTTTCTACTTTTTCGATTGCCTTTGCAAAAGAATGCTTCATAGTAAGCGACTCGGTATCGTTTGTTGAGAAGTGTATAAATGACGGGGTTGATAATGGCATTTATATAAGTCATAACACGAAAGGTCCATAACGTTTTCTCATACTGAAGAATATCTAGGAGGTATTTTTCTGTTAAACCAGTTATCATGATCACAATGCCCATAAACTGATATGGTCCTAGCAATAAGAAGAAGACAAGGCCATTTATGATCACCAATCGCGCCACTTGGTTACGCATCTTAAGACGTTGTGCCGTTATTGGTTTGCTTGCGCTTGGCTGAGGTCCAATTCGAACTTTTAAGCTTCTAACTATGTTCCAATAGAAATAAATATTACAACCTAGGGCAATGATAAAAGGGAACGATTTAACTCCGTTAAGAATAGCTGCCGCTATTGGCGACACCTGATCACAATAACCAATTACATTGTAGCATCTTTCAAACTCTGGTGTATCTGGCCAATCAACACATAGGTATCTAAAATACAAGAAGGACGGGATACCTAAAGCGTATCCGACAACTACCGCACTTAACCAGGCGATGGTACACAGTTTAAAAGTACGTCGTTGCCCGCTCATCAATCGGTGACGTATCGGTAAACATATCGCGTAATACTTTTCCAGTGAAACAAGAGTCACGAGAAAAATTGAGGCTAAGAAGAAAATATCAAAACTACTGTAAATAAGCACACACCATACACCAGCTCCTATCCCGTACTGATCATACCGCACGGCAGACGCAGCAAACCGTCCGAATTTCTCTCCAATCGCCCAGATCAAGAAAAAAAGATCAGATAGAGCCAAATTCACCAGGTATATATTTGTCACTGTGCGCATTCTACGGATCCGAACAAAGACGTAAATAAAGGAGACATTTGATACGATTCCTAAAGAGAGTAAGATCGGCAAAATGTACTTGATGAGTATTTGTTCATAAGGTAGCCACAAAAAATAATCTTGGTAGTATACTCCCACCTCTGACAAATTAACGAAAATCATATCGTCAGTGCATTGTGATAGATCACGTGCCATCGTAATTTGAAATCAGATTGTATTACAATTCAAATGTAAATCCAACCTTCGTAAGTTTTAGTGTCAAATCTTGAATGTTTTGAACAGAAAACAGTTGATTAGCAACCAACCTGCCAACATCGTTGCTCAGACTGTTAAGTTCCAGAGCGGTGAACTTCATTAATTACTCTGTAAATCCGTTGCAACATGTTGTAGCTTAACCAATTACTTGGTTGATGAAAAGGGCAACATAACAAGTCCACAGATAATTACATAGCTGTTTAGAGTTAACACAAATTCATTTGTAACCTAGTTACATGATATTATAATCAAGGATCAGATTTGATAAGATTAAAAAGATGATTATTTGACTTAATCTTTTAAGCTTTACTTTTGTGTTGGTAAAGTAAATTATTACGTAACATGTATAGACTAATTACGTTATACTTAAGATGACTTGCCTAGTGCTTTTGATAAATTAAGATCACAACGAACTTTGCAAATACTTTTAATCAGAAACTAGTACATGTTTCTTGTAAATACCGCTTGATAGCCGCTTGTTTGTATACTGTATTCAGGTAATTAAAGGAGTAGGGGCCTAGCCTATAAATCCTACACGAAGAAAGTGACGATGTTTCGGGATATTTTCACACAGTGATCTGAAACACAATCTGCATATACTAGATTCCTTATAGACTGTTCAATAAACAATGTCCACTTTGCAAAAATTGTTCTCAACAAGACATAAATGAATCACTATGGATTACAAAAGATATTCTGCATTCCATAAGAATATACTTTTTCAGGTCTCGAAAACAAACCTTTCGCAAACAAAAATGTTTGAATATCGACAGTATAAAAATGTGATCTATCAAATCTGTTCTTTGGTTTTATAAAATTTTGAAGAAGAATTTGCATTTTCATGATCCATGCATTCAATTTCCGTAATTCAGTATTCAGCTTAGTCCATTTTTACAACAGGTGACTTTATCAACAAAGCGAAAATATGCATGATACCTTTTCTGTTTTTAATTTTTTTTTTTTTTTTGTATGCATCTTAAAATTAGAGTTAAGCAATCTAACACGGAAATTTCATAAAAAGTTTAATGTTTTTGGCATCGTGTTTTATATGCGTATTTAATGCACGGGTTAAATGATTTTGCTCTCGCGAATGACCCTCCTAAAGACACAGGTCATTCTACTCTGGCCAAAACCCTTTGAAACGTGCATTCAATACGCATATAAACACCCTCAACTGCTCAACATTAATTTTTAATTCTACACGTGAACACTATAATAAGTACTTTCAAAAAGGTTTTTAGTAATCGCCATATGTTGTGAAAGATACACAGTGTACAGCTCAATTGTTTTATCGGTAAAGGTGTACTGGCAAAGCATCCACTCAGTTTGCTGAAAATATAATGAATATTTCTTTACCATCGCTTCTGATTTTGCCAGTAAAATACCTAATGTATAAATTATTTAAGCAGCAATATATTATAAACTTTCTTTTCATTTCAAAAGTGTAAGGATGAAACACTGAAGTCATTTTCTCTTTAAAAAATGGAAAGTCCCCCCGGCTGCTTGGCCCGGTCAGCCGGTTGCATGGACAGCCTAACAAATGAAGTAATAAATTAGTAGGCTATGATATTATTGAAGCCCTTTTTCTAACGGAGTGTTCCCATCTAAGCTCAAAATAGCCAAAGTCAAGTCCGGCGATGAAAAGAATATTCAAATTATCGTCCTATTTCACCTTTGCCTAAATAATCTTAAGTGTTTGAAAGACTTGTTCATGCAGTCATAATAGATAATATAATTTCATAATGATTTATTGTACTTAAACCAATGTGGTTTCAGAAAAATTATACTTATATGGCTTAAAACATTTTCATGATATTGTAAAGGGCATGGAAAGTAAGAAGAGTACGATTGGTATTTTCATTGAATTTGTTAAAAGTTTTCGACACAATTGACCATACTGTTTTGTTCAACAAGTTATATAGTTATGGTGTGCGTGGCATAGCTTGTGGCTGGTTCAAGAGTTATCTAAATAATCGTCAGAAATTTGTGACATATTATAACTTTAATTCATAACATGTAAAAATGAACATATGAATGCTACGAGGCTCGATATTTGGACCACTGTTATTTATACTTTATATAAATGATATTCCTCAATCATCTAGCAATTGCAATTCATTAATTTTATTGCTCATGGCAACTGTTTTTCTACTGGATCCTATTAAAAATGCTATGAATATTGCTTCGTTTGAATGATCTAAAATACACTATTGGTTAAATGCAAACAAATTATACATAAATGTAAAGAAAACCTTTTTTTTATATTTCTGCCAATAAGAATATAGATCTTTCCAAGTTGTGTGTTGCTCTTGATAATCAGAAGTGTATTATTAAGTGTAGAAATCCATAAGCACATAATTCTTGAGATTCAGATTGACAGTAAATCAAATTGGAAAGATCAGTGCTTTTTAATCATTATTAAACGAGAACAACGCGTTAGCCCAGCAGCGAATCTACGAGCAGCCAACGTTGTTCCAACCAATTTGCCAACCTTCAGACAACCAATTTGTGCTCTCTGTGGACTGGTGGAGCGCTTTTTAATAAAACAGTTACAAGAACACCCTTTATAAAAGTGCTGTAGTGGCAATTTAATTGTTGTATGGATATCAGTGGCGTATCTATGGGGATATTGGACGTTTAGCCCCCCCCCCTAAAATATCATAGCCCCTAAAATTTGGTTAAAGTCTTAAATATAATTAATTTCATGAAATAAGTTGCATCAAATGTAACAGAAAATGGAATTTTTTGTTATTGTTAATTTTGGACTAAAACTTTTACACTTTGCACCAAAACTCAGTGTCCAATTCAGACCAAACATTTTTCATTTTGGCGACAAAATGTTAAATTTTGAAGTTGATCCAAAAATGTGGATAACAAATCTTTAGGTTTTTATCAAAAATCTTAAATTTTGGACCAAAACATTTAGGTTTGGATCGCAATCTACAACATAGAACAAAAAAGCTTTAGATAAGGAGGTGAAGTTCTTATAATATCAGGGTCATGCGCGCATAGTACCCATCCCATAATGATTTTCAAAGCAATTTGGCAATACAATTTTAAACTAGACCTTTACCTTTTCGCCCGCGCCAGCTGCAGAAAATTGGAGAATTTTCGGGAATTCTCATAGAATTTTGATTCATTTTCAGGAAATTTTCTTCATTTTCAGAAAATTTTCTACATTTTCAGGAAATTATCTTCATTTTCAGGAAATCTTTATTTTCAGATAATTGTCTTCAACTTCATGCGAAATTTTAAGGAATTTTAAGGAAACCTCGGACCAAACCTTTCAATTTTGGACCACAATCTACAACATAGAACCATTAACCTTTATATATGGAAGTGAAATTCTTATAATATCAGGACCATGCGCGCATGGTCCCCACCCCACAATAATTTTGAAAGAAATACAAATTTATGAATTCTGCACTTTTCGGGAAAGCACTGTCAATTTCGAAAACTTTTCAGAAACTGTTGCCAAAATCGAACAAAATTTTCAACAATTTTACGCATTTTCGTTTAATAATTTCACAATTTGTCATCAAAATAAAGCATGCATGCAAGCGGAAAATACAAGCCATTTTTCAGGGGAGGGGGAAGGGAGGGGGGGAAGGGTGTTATGTCCACCCTAATCTGAAACCAGCCCTCATTTTTCTTTTAAGAATGGGGGAGGGGGTGGGGGGAAGGCTTAAGCTCCATAAAAAAAAAAGCTTGACACGCCCATGAAGAAAGAAAACAAAGTGATATAGGTTTTCATTTATTTATCATAAAATAGAATAGATTGGTTCTCCTGAAATAAATTTTATCCACGCCCGAAGTTTACAGGTTGCAAGATTCCAGTGTGTGCATGCGTATGGTGAGCTGATGGAAAGTGGCGTACCCACGCTAACAATTTCCCAACTCAACTTAACTCTTGACATGCTTGAAGTTTCAGAACCGCATCCGCTAAGCCTCGTTCATTTCAAATTCCAAATAATAGTATATATCTCTTTGTAACTCTTCAAAAAATATTTTGGTGTAATAAATATGTTCAATTATGTTTCTGAAACAGTACAAATGTGTAAATAATACATTTCTTCATATCACATTTTAGACCTGGCTATTAGAATAACGGATTGGCACCCGAGTTTTCGTCTACATTCCTCAACGTTGCCAATTTACACGATTTTTGCAAATAAAAACAATTCCATAAATTTCTTAATTAGTAGGCTATTGCTGAATTGATTGTAGCGTTGTAACCGTTAAAATACAACCTGAAATAAATAACACTGAATTCGAAGTCCATATTCTCTTCATTAAACAAAATATTAAATATAATTCTCTACTAAAAGATAAAGGATTAGCAGGCCCGTAGTTAGGAGTGTGTGTGTGTGTGTGTGACGGGGGTGGGGGGGGGGGGGGCGAGGGGTGCACCTGATTTAATGAAACCTTTTTTTGTTAAGAAGGTGCCATTTTGAAATCCAGAAATATAATAAGCACTCAGAATTTCAAAATATTTTGCCCTTCATACGAAAAACGAAACCCCCTTTCAAATTTCTGAACCCATTTTCGTTGAGAAAGTGCCCTTTTGAAATCTGAACAAATAACAAGAACCCGGAATTTCAAGATTTTATGCACTTTTATACAAAAACTTACCCCTTTCAAATTCCTGACCACGGGCCTGATAAGCAAGGAAATTTTGAACTTCCTTTAGGCTTTTTATAAGGACAGCTAAAATAAAGGCTCAATTGCAGATACTTTTTTTTTCTTCCAATTCTGTTACCATTTTACAATGATACAATTTGGGTTTCATACTTAAAAAAAGATGAACTTATCCCCACCGTCAGAACTAATACAAGAAATAATCATGACCTTAATTTCCAGGTTCCTTATGCTAAAAAGAATGTATATAAACACTCTTTCTTCCCTCACACACTAAAGGATTGGAATGCTTTACCGTCAGACATTGTACATGCACCAATCTCAACTGTTTCAAAGCTAAACTTACTAACACTTGTATTGCTAACTAGTTCTTTTTTTATTATATTTTTTTGACTCATACTTTTTATGCTCGGTTGGCGTTCATGTCCTCTTGAAAGATTTTTGCCGACTTAACCGATTCAGATTCAGATTCAGATACTACGTGTTTCAGCACTAGAATAGTAAAAACAATTTTACTCCAGATTTTGGGAGTTTCATTCTGGTTCCATGCATCAGTGAGTTGTCCAAATAACAACTTTCTGAATGCATTCACAAAGAATGCAATGTTTTGACGCATACAAGCACGTCAGTCCAAGATGTTTGCAGGTCTTAGCAAAATAGCTCACTGGCTATAAATAATCTTTATTCTGCCACATCTACCTACTGTGGTGTAGCGGTTATTATACCTGTCTACAGACCACGAGGCCGTGGGTTCAAGCCTGGGTTGGGTAGACACGCCAGTGTACCACAACTGGTTATCAAAGGCCGTGGACATTGACTTGGTTGTCGATGTTATGTCTGTCCGTACGTCGTACCTGTGTTCTCGTCCGGGTCGTATTAAGCGTTTCGTGATAGCATTGTTATTATCAAAACCGAATACGCAGGCGACGACCCCGTCATTATAATTGTGTGTTCACTCGTCGTCACATTTTGCTTACCTCTTTTTATAATGGTAGTGACCAACAAAAATTGTAAATTTGGACTTTGAATGGATTTTTCGTATATTTTTGACGTTTTTATTACCTCCCGATTCCTACTTAGTAAAATTAATCACGCAGTATTAAGTTTTACATTTTCCAAAATATATCAAAAGCGTTGGTTTGATTTATGAAGGTTTGTAATTATTCTAAGAATTTTAAGTAAGGGTATTAAAGATGGCGGTTTTCCGGCATGTAGTTTACAATATTAGTCCTGTCGCTTCTTAAGGGCCACGACAGAAAACAAAGTCAAGAAAAAGTCCAGCCACGAAACTACGAGCAGCCAACGTTGTTCCAACCAATTTGCCAACCTTCAGCCAACCAATTTGTGCTCTCTGGGAAACGAACTTCAATCATTGCTAAAAGAGTATAAAAGTGGCCCAAAATGTATGACCCAAAATGTATAGCTCCTTACCGCTCCTTTCTTGCGGGTATGGAGATTGAGGCTTCTCTAACCAAATTCTTCCATCTCTTTCTGTCTATTGCTACTACTGCAGCTTCTCCCCAGCTGTTCCATCTAAAACTGTTTATTTCTCTTTCTGCTACTCTTCTCTATGTAGTCTTAGCCCTTTCCTTCTTTTCCTACCTTCTGGTGTCCAGGTGATGGATATTGTGGAATAGGTTTCTTCGTCCCTTCTTAATACATGATCCAACTATCTCCATCTTATTTTAAATATCTCCTTGCATATCTCCACTGTGCTTGTTCTTTCATATAGTTCTTCATTGGTAACTTTCACTGGCTATCTAAATTGTAAAATATTTTAAGGCATCGCCTTTGGAACACATCTAGTTTATTCTCGTCAGCTTTTGTCTTCTTACAGGTTTTACATCCATTGAGGAGTACTGTTATTACATTTGATTGAAATATTTTCAATATAATTTTTATCCGGTAGATGTTTGATTTTCAAATCTGGTCAAGTTGTCTGAAAGCTGCCTGTACCAGTCCAATTCTGCGTTTTATGTCTTCATCAGTGCCTCTTTCTTTGGACAGTGTTGCACCGAGATAGACAAAGCTATCAACATCTTTAAGCTCTGCATTTGTAACTTTAATTGTTCCATCAGTTTTGTTGTTAATGCGCATGATCTTTGTATTTTATCATTAATCTTTAGACCAACCATTTTACCTGTTTCATGTAGTATCCTTGTTTTGTCTTGGAGTTGTTCCTTGAAATAAGTGCAATGTCATCAGCGTAATCAAGATCGTCTAGGGCTGTAAATAAGTTAAATCGGATTCCATTCTCTCCGTCTTCAGGTCTTGTGTACTGGTTCTCATCACCCAGTCAATAGGAAGTATAAAGAGGAAACCAGACAATACACAACCTTTTTTTTACCCCAGTTTTCACAGAAAACCAGTCAGATAGTTTTCCATCGCTTAACACTGTACATTTGCTGCCATCATACTAGTTCTTTATAATATTTGTGTATTTCATGGGTATAATGAGCCATAATCTTCCACATCATGCTTCTGTCTAGATTGTCGAACACCTTCTGAAAGTCAATGAAGTTGAGGTATACTGTTCCTTTTCATTCCAAGCATTGTTCTATTATATTTCAAAGGGTAGATTTTTGTTCAGTCGTTCCTCTGCCACTCCTAGAGCCAGCTTGCTTATAACGAAGTTTGGTATCTATTGCGCTACGTAGCCCGTCAATCAATAGCCTTCCAAATATCTTACTTGCTGTTGTTATTACTGTATTAAGGATATACCTCTGTCTGTCTGTAGTTGTCACAAATTTTCAGGTCACCTTTCTTTAATATAATAGTTGTAATGCCTTTTTTCCATGCATCTGCCACCTCTTCTGTATCTGAAATTTGGTTGAATAATGTAGTTAAGGTCCGTCAAATCCAAACTACCTTTCCACATTTCAATACTTATTCCATCCAGTCCTGGTGCTTTTTCATTTTTCATGTTTGACACAGCACTCTTTATTTCTTCGGCTTGGATCTCACCCATCTCGACAATAACGTCATCTTCGTTTGCTTTTATACCTAATTGGTTGGTTGCCTCTGGCATAGATTGATTTAATTCGAAGTGTTCTTTCCATCTTTCTCTCATCTCATCTTCCCCAGTAATAAGCTTTCCATTTCCATTCCTTACTCCGACATTCTTCTTTCTTCCTTTATAACATATCTCCTTTGTAATTTTGTATAGACCACATGTCTCCACGTGATGCTGCATCTTCTGATTCTTTCGCCATATTATCTACTATCTTTCTTTTATCTCATCAGCCTCTTTTCTTTAATTGTCTGTCTTTATTCTTGTATTGTTCTTTTTAGCAGTCTTATTCTTTCAGATTTTGCTTCATCTATTTGAAATTTGAGATTTTTCCTGTCTTTAATAGCCCTCTATGAGATAGCCGAAATCCATGAGTAGAAATGACACCTCAGGTAGAACCATTTTGAGGACACTTCAGGAAGTCACCATTTTTAGGACACTTCAGGGAGTGACGTCATATTTTGAGATCAGCATGACGTCAGTGATCCCCAAAGCGACATGACGTCATCCGGGAAAGTAGAAACAGATCAATGACGTCATACAGGCCTAGAAAAAGGTTAAACACTGGGGTTGAAGTGTTGGAATAGTCATGAGTTGACGTTACATGACAACAGAAGGCATTTAGAGAGAAAGGGATTGTTAAGAAAAACAAATGGCTGCGGGAGAGTATACTTATATAAATAGTATATGCAAAACAAATCAGCTCCGCCAGTGCACCACAACTGGTTATCAAAGGCCGTGGACATTGACTTGGTTGTCGATGTTATGTCTGTCCATACGTCGTACCTGTGTTCTCGTCCGGGTCGTATTAAACGTTTCGTGATAGCATTTGTACTATCATAACCGAATACGCAGGCGACGACCACGTCATTGTAATTGTGTGTTCAACTCTCTCTCTCTCTCTTTAAATCAGAACCATCTATTATTATACCTGTCTACAGACCACGAGGCCCTGGGTTCAAGCCCGGGGTGGGTCGACACGCCAGTGCACCACAGCTGGTTATCGAAGGCCGTGGACATTGACTTGGTTGTCGATGTTATGTCTGTCCGTACGTCGTACCTGTGTTCTCGTCCGGGTCGTATTAAGCGTTTCGTGATAGCATTTGTACTATCATAACCGAATACGCAGGCGACGACCCCGTCATTGTAATTGTGTGTTCTACTCTCTCTCTCTTAAATCAGAACCATTTGCGACTGAACCAGGAACTTAGAGTTTGATCGTGTACAATAAACGTCATGAGCATTCCGTCAGCTTTTGAACCAGTATTAAAAAGCTTGTTGGAACAAGTCTTCTTAGATCTTGCTCTTCAAGAGGCAAATACGATTTTGAATCGGGATTGTGCCGGTTGTGAGACTGAAGGTGATAATCAGAAGGATCATACATGCATCACAAGAGATATTTTCAATATAATTTTTATCCGGTAGATGTTTGATTTTCAAATCTGGTCAAGTTGTCTGAAAGCTGCCTGTACCAGTCCAATTCTGCGTTTTATGTCTTCATTAGTGCCTCTTTCTTTGGACAGTGCTGCACCGAGATAGACAAAGCTATCAACATCTTCAAGCTCTGCATTTGTAACTTTATTGATAAAACAGGCTTTAAACAGCGTCAGTACCGAATTGGTGAGAAGTGTGTTTTACAGAGCTGCACAAATCTTACGACTCAGGCATAAGAGACTGAAACATATTCAAAAACAAGTGAACGTCTATCGTAATTATTGGAAGTTTGTTGAACCAGAGTACTTTGACTGTATCTCAACCATGGGCACTGGGTATTCGTATAGGGGCCTACATAAAAATATCAAGTTGATAGTTGTGTAAATCAAATATGTTAAGAATACGGTTCTCCTTAAAAAGGGGTCACGTGTAGTGTACGTGTTCACGGTATGTTACATTGTTGATAAATCTTACAGCACGCTTCTGAGAATGAATAGACGATTAACAATAGATGATAGATATTAGCCCAGACAATTGAACAATAACTTAAGTACAGTAAAATTAGAGTATTATATAATGAGAGGAGGATTTTATTAAAAAATAAAAATAAAAAACCTTTAAATTTATATAAAATACTAATGTCTTTGGAAACAGTATTGGCTACTTTCTGAACATGGGGTTTCCAGCTTAAATTGTCATCAATTATTACACCAAGGAATTTAGCAGAACGGACACAAGCGATTCTATTATTGTCGATGAATAAATTGATATTAGGGGTAGTCTTTTGATGAGGGTAAGAAATAATACAATTAGTCTTACTTGCATTAATGGATAACTTATTTGTATACTTATTTATATACTTTTGATTTGCCTAATTTTTTAGGTTTTTTTTTCTTTCCACCAACAAATAATTTAATCCCAATAATATGATTATAAGTTATTAACTGGCGGGCCAATTTTTTTAGTAATGATAAAGGAACATAATTGTTTATATTTGTAAAGGAAAGCTTCGTTGACCGATACAAATGTTCAATATACGCTCTATGAATTAAGGGCGCAATGCAGGTATTTAGTATTGAGGCCTTAATCCCAATTTTCAAATAAGCTTTCATTTTTTGATTTGGCAAATCATCACGTTAAGAAAAAAATACTCAGAAGAAATAATTCAGATTAAAACGAAAATATTGGTTTTTATTGAAATTTTGTACTGTCCAATAAAAGGCACCAGCTCAACTCACCTCAATAATTTGCAGACCTGTAATATAAAAATGTCGTATTTAAGTTCACCTTTCGTCCCCGGACACTCACGCGTATCATCAATTTGTTCAGCCCCTTACCCAGCACGATACATTTCCACACAGACCTATAGGCCATCTTCATAATTTCAAACCATAGGGGCGCTTAAAATATAAAATTTGGTTGTTTGCTCTTTTCTTGAAAACATCCCAAACTCTTGAATATTGCAAGGAAAATCCTTTCAAATCTACCCCGGTCGAGAAAAGTTCAAAATATTTCCTCAGTTGTTTATGCGAAAATTGGAAACAATTGAAGTTAGGCCTACTTTGACTGTTTCAAAGCTATGTTAGACTTGAAACAGCCGTTTGTTTGCAACCGCTATCAACTTATCCATTAAAATAAATAATTAAATTATGATTAGATAACAACATCTTTTATATCCTAAACGTGTACGTTCACGCCAAATTTCAGATGTGTTGATGATAGAATGTAAATAGGCTAATTCCGCATAAGGGTTGCACATGCATGAAATTTCAAAGTATATCTTCTACTTGTATATCATTTTTTTCTTGGATAGTACACTAATCAAGCTTTCAGAAACTGTTTTTACTTTCTTCTACTGCATTTGGATTTATTTTTTACCAAAGCTTGAAGTTTGGGGAAACAGAAGTAACGATTACACCTATTTTGTGATAGAAATTTGAGTTGCCCTCTGTTACAGTTTGTACGCTTCAAAGATAATCATTATTTGTTGATTATAGTATGATACCTTCCTTATCCGCCATTAAAAAAAAATTTAGCCCAAAAGATGACATATAACAATCTTGTACTATTTTGAAATATTCACACCGGCCGGAAAGTTTTCAGAAAGTCGGAAAATTTGCACAATAGACTGATAGAAATTAAATCGTATTGTTTTGGTAGTCCTGATGAAGTGATTGATTAAGAGTTCAGTTGTGTACCTGTATACCAGCCATCTTGGGAAAGAAGGATCACAAAAATTCTGAAAACTGAATTCTAAACTTAGACTTTTTCAGAAATAGCAAATTTATTTCTCAGAATTTCCGAGGTATACTTCCTCAAAATATTCTTCAAACATTTCGAAGGCAAACTTTCCTCAAAATATCCGATTTTTTCCTCGAAATTCAGAATCTTTTCCTCAAATTATCCGACTTTTCGCCCAAAATTTGTCCTCAAAATATCGGATATTTTCCTTAAAATTTCCGACATATTTCCTCAAAATTTCAGTTGTCAAATTATCTGATTTTTCTTCAAAATTTTCGAAGGTTTTCCTCACAATATCCAGTAATGGGGTGGGGGAGGGATGGGGGAGGGGATAGCTTGGATTCAGATTTTTAATGATTATGCCCCCACCCCCTGCAAAAAAAAATCTAGCTACGCCACTGTTGTTAGCCATGCATTTCTCGCGATTTTCAGAGCAGAGAACTGCTTAATATTGTGTCAACTCCAAGATTGAAGCCCTGTAAGCAGCCTGAGGGGCGAAGACCGCGGAAGTCGTAATTTTGTAACAGAAAATTGCTTAAACTCGTGTCCAACACATCCATGCAAGTCCTGTGCTTTTGGTAGCAAACAATTTTGTCAAATCTATAGACAAACCCCTGGTAGGGTCCCAGGGGGCAAAGCCCCGGAAGCCTATACATTTGTTGTGATTTTGATAGCAGAAAATTGTGTCAAATCTAGGCATGCTGGGGGCGAAGCCCTGCCAGGGACCCAGTGGCATGGGGGAAACTGTCCCGTGAAAATTTATGAGAGGGCGCCGAATGCTCACAAAATAGCTCAGAATATATTTTTATATCA